>JASAMX010025900.1:0-17894 GCA_030248175.1 Microlaimidae sp. YZB2_3
AATAATATACTCATATATATTGTTACCTATAATATTAATTTTATTGTGCTTAAAATTAACTCCTAACTCGTTGCATAAAGATAACACATAAAATTTTTTACAAATAAATACAAAATTATTAGAAGCTTTATCGGCAGGAGTAATAATAAATTTATTATGTAAAGTTTTACAATATTTATATATATACTTTTCGGAAAGATACTGGAAATTATTATTAAAGTTTTTATTTTGCCAAAATTTTATACGATTATTAATAATGTTTTTAAATTTATTAATAAATGGTTGCATATCAGCTTCTTGAATTTTATATTTTTTTGTGATATGGCCTGTAAAATTATTTAAAGTAATATTAATATTGGCAAGCACCTCTTCCCAGTCTATTGGTTTCGGTAGTCTATATTTAATTCCTTTTTTAAGTAAGGTTTTGATGGTATTGTTTTTGACAATATTTAAATTTCCACTGATAATGTGTCCTAAAGTGGTATCACAAAATTCTGAAGTATGACATTCACAATTAGATTTTAGAATATTGACAAGATTTTCCGTATTTAATTGCTTTAAGAACCTATTATAATTACATACAACACTTCCAATATTATTATTATAATAATATGCGATTTTGATTTTTGGAGTAAAGCGGTCACCATTTGGTAGAGGAATAAGAGAGATGAGGCTTCTATCATTGAAGATATTGTTGAATTTAATTAAATCCATACCCTTATTAATGAACAGCGTTTTAATATAAAGTTCTTGTTTTGTACTTTTGATATTACATGTATTTATATTGGTTTTATGTTTAAATCTAAATGCCGTCATAGCTAGAATTGCCAATTTAATACATTTTTTTAAATTAAGGGTTTCAATTTGTTGCAAAACTACTTTAAAATTTTTAAGAGATAAATTAATGAAAATATTATAAATAACCCGTGGTGTAGTATTTGTTTTTTTAACGAGTTCAAAAATGGTATCTAAAAATTGCACATTGGTAATTCTGCTTTTATGGTGTTTACTAGGGTTTCTGTATCTGTTGCTTCTACTTGGTGGAAATCTAACATTGAAATATGGATGATTTTTATAGTTTCTAGGATCCTTATCATTTGATATAATACCATACCCTTTTACTTTATCGAGATAAGAAACGCCGCTTGGTGTGCTGTTAGAACATGCTTTTTCGAGTTTTTTTCTGAAAAATTGAGCGAAATCAGCTAAAAATACAAAATAACAATTGTACATTATTATATTTTAGCAAAAACTGGAACGAAGTTTCGAAAAAACCGTATATTAATTGAAACAGCATAAGACTACACGAAGTTCAAGCACTTAATGCAAAAAAAGATTAAAACAAGTTTTTCAAGACAAAAAATTAACAAAATATATGTAAACTATTATAAGAACAAAAACCAATTAAATTAATAATAACCAATAAATGTAAAAGCTCTCAATTTAGTTTTTTTAACTTTTTGACGAAAATAAAATTTCAAGTTCGCAACGGTGTTGATTCTCTGTAGGCGTCAACAATTTGTTAATACGAAGTTAAGCCTTGAGTCATATATCAAAGAAACGGTATAATCATAATAATTTTTATTTTATTTTTTATTTTATATTTATTTCGTTGAAAAACCGGAAACATACATAAGCAAGTTAATACCGCACTGAGATTGTATGTACCTTTTATAAACTAAATAAGAAGAAATAAATCACACTCAAAAAGCGAATCCCAAAACCCAACTGGAAATCGTCGTTACTACGGCAAAATGAGTCACAATTCGTATAAAATACATAAGGCTGTGACTCATTTTAGACTTATAACAACAGCTTACTAACTACGGAATGAATCACAGTCACGTGTATTTTATAATGACACTGGCTCATTTTGCCGTAGTAATGACGAAATACTAAAACAAGAGTAGGAAAGTTCTGCCAAAATCATGTCATTTACACCTGTAAAATGATTCCGGACTCACCACAAGAGTAAAGGTCTATTCATACTTATGACAAAACGTCCTTTGGACAAAGTCCAAAGGACAAAGCCACAACGTCCTTTGGACAAGCCAAACCGTCCTTTGGACGAAGTATGAACGCTACTCAGAATTCGTCCTTTGGACTTTGTCCAAAGGACAAAATCCAAAGGGAAAAGTCCAAAGGACAAGAAGTATGAATACGTTGTCCTTTGGACTTTTCCGTTTGGACTTTGTCCAAAAGACTTTTTCCTTTGGACTTTGTCCAAAGGACGTTTTGTCATAAGTATGAATAGACCTTAAATGCCACAACAAAACCAAAACTATCCCACTTCTAAGGAAGAAATTGCAGACAAATTTTAAGGAGGATTAGCAGTTTTTGAGCGCTAAAACTATAACATGCCATAAAGTAAGATACAAAACATTTAATAAAATAGTACGTTATTATTACACAGTAAAAAAACTAAGAACATTGTAATATACATTATTTTCCAGGAAATTATTTTAAAAAACCCTATCACGCATAGTTTTAAAAAACCTTTGCTCAGTTTGATCACAAATCATTTTAGGAATTGTATTTCACAATTTTACAGACTCTCTTAAAGCTGATAAATTGGTTCTAAAAAAATGTTTAATAGGCAAATGATATTGATAATCATTTATTTCGTTCTACTCTTCTTACATTGCTGTCTGTGACTAAAGTCAGTTTATTTTCAGGAAAACAACGAAATTCATTAAAATAACAGTATATAAGTCTTGCACGAAAGTTTGCTGCTGTGTGACCTACTGAAATGAAACCAGTGTTGTCTTTCAGTTGTTGATATGAGTGGGAGTAGTCTCTATACAGCATACTAAGACAGGATTGAAGACATTTTTCTAGCTTAATTCGATCTTTTTGCAAACAGGGATAATAAACCACCAAACCATTTTATGTTAGAGATCGAAAAATTTTACTAAAAAATTAAAGTATTAGAGTTGATATTCTTACCTAATAGTTTGCAAAGTGCACCCGCGGCTTTTCTTAAAGAGGCACACTTAATTTGAGTATGTTGACTCCATGAAAAATTTTCATCTACATTTAAGCCAAGATATTTATATTGTTGCACTCTATCAATTATATTTTCACCCAATTTTAAATCATAGATCAAATTAACCCGATTGTTGGACAAAAAAAGCCGGATATATTTAGTTTTAATTTTACTAACTGTTAATAAACGTTGGGAAAAAAACTCATTAATTAATTTTATGTCATTTTTGAGAGCAATTTCGTCGGCACCTGAAACAATTGGTTTAATTAGGCAGAGGTCATCAGCATACATTAAAATTTTGTATTGCCGTTATAATGTAACTGAACCTAAAAAATTACAGTAAGCAATATACAGCAAGGGTCCTTTCCTAACCCTAAGGCACTCCACTTGAAACACGCCTTTCTCTTAATAAAATGTTTTCTACCTTGACTTTAAACAATCTTCCTGAAAGATAAGATTTTACATAATTTAACAAGCAATTACTAACACCAAACTCGTCTCGCATAGTGTTGTAAAAAGTAATGATTTTCAATTATTTTAAGTAAAAGTAAAAGTAATTAAAAAATTTTAATTTAAGTAAAGTAAGTAAAAATAACGGTCAAAATTTTATTTAAGTAAAGTAAAAGTAAAAGTAAGACCTATTTTTTTAAGTAAAAGTAAGAGTAAAAGTATAATAAAAGTAATTTGGAAACAGAGCAAAACGCCCGTTTTTGGAGCTCTAGAGCTCCGTCTCAAAGTTTTTTGTTAATTTTATGCATAAATTATCATTTTAATAAGTTTTTGGTCTAAATAAATGGTTTTAGCGTGTTACGGCTTAAAAAACTTTTTTCTGTCACTTATTTTCCAACAACAACATAGGAAATTAAGTCCTTGAAATTACTTAAATTTTACTTAAATTAATTTAAGTATTTGCTAGAAAAAATCCGAGTAAGAGTAAAAGTAAAAGTAATTGAAATTTAAAAAGTCGAGTAAGAGTAAAAGTAATTGAAATTTCGAAAGTCAAGTAAAAGTAAAAGTAATCCAAAATCCATTACTTTTATTAGTCTAAGTAAAAGTAAAAGTAACTTTTTACAACAGTAGTCTCGCAGACATCTAAAAAGATTTTGGTGCGGGACAATCGAAGGCTTTACTTATGCCAAAAAATACAGCAGCAACTTTAGTTGAAGTCCCATTTGTTCGACACCACTCAAATCCATCACATATATATTCCTCAAAAAGCAACAAAGCATCAACTGTGCTGCGGAATTTTCTAAAACCAAATTGTATATTTGTCAGAAGTGGATCTATAAAGGGTTTTAAAATTTCTATTACATCAGATTCACACAATTTGAACACAATACTGGTTATTAAAATAAGACGAAAATCATTAGGAGTTAAATTTGTAGACTTTTTTGGTACCGACGTAATTATATAGTTTCCTTCCATGCATCTGGAAAGGAACACTGGACCATTGACCGATTTACTAGTTTATTTAAAGAACTCGTTAAGTGGCGGCACATTGTTTTAAAACCTTAGGATATAAACGGTCTGGACCAGGCGACGAATTAGATAGCAAATTTAACAATTCCTTATAAACAAACTTTTGTTCACACAAAAAGTCTGCTGGCGTCGGTTCATAAGAAACAATTATAGGGTCTATGTCGTTTACATTCCAAAAACTAAAAAAGCTTTTGAAATTTTTTCAGCATTTTGAGCATTACTAACCGCAAAGGAGCCGTCCGGTCTGCAGATGGAAGGTAAAGGCTCCTTTGGTGTACCTTTAAGAAATCAAACTGTTTTCCAGAATCCGCAGGATTTGTTGCTTTCTGAAAGTTTTTATAAATACTTTCACTCTTTGCAGCAGCTATTTATTTCCGACTTTTTTTTGTAAATTTATAAATTTTTGAAAATTTTGTAAAGAATTGTGTTGTACGGCAGTTTTTATACGCCAAATTTTTAGCACGAGCCAATTTTATTACATTATTACTTAACCAAAATGTCTTTGGCCTAATTTTGATAAGTTTTGTGGGAATAAATCTTTGAAATATTTGGCTAGAACTCCACTGTAACATTAAGAAAGTAAGGAAGTAAGTAACATTTAGAAAGTAACGTTAGGTGTATCCACTGTAAGTGTTAAGTTAAATCCACTGTAACTGAATATTTTGTCATCCATTAAGAACTGCAAAAAGGCTGCTGTGGTGTCCATCAAACGGAGCAGCAGGCCAAATATTACCTAAAATTAACTGTCGATTCCCTAAAATTATATGATCAATTAAGGTTTGGCTTCCGCCTATAAAATGAGTTGGAAAATTAACTAGTTGGTGCATATTAAATTCGTCTAAGATTATGTTTAATGGTTTATAGCTTTGTTGGTTTAGAGAATTAATATTCAAATCAGCTCCCAGCACAATATTTTCGGCCAATTTATCACAACCAGCAAAAAAGTCAGCCCAGCAATACAAAGCTTCCAACCTTTGATCAGCATTTTTCCCTGGAGGGTGATAGGCCGAAACTGCAATAAACCACCGGGTCTCAAGGCGAAAAGCTACGGCAACTATTTCAAGGTGCTGTGACAGGTTGTTAATTTGCAATGGGCGCGGATCTAAATCGTTTCTAACATATAAACATACACATCCACCATTTTGTGTTCTATCTTTGCGAAACAACTGGGGCGGGTCCACTAAACGCGTGCTGACTAGGTGCTATCTTAGCACGTTGTTTAAAACTCTTGTTAATGTTTTAATTTCTGGGTTTTTTCTTGAGAAAATTTATGGGACTCTTTTTTTAGATGGACTAAATAAATATTAAAGAGTTTTATGCATATTTGTTTGAAATAAAGTTTAATAAAGCCTTAAACCGTAGTTAGGAGTTTTGCTAACCCGTAACTAGGGGTTATTGCTTTAATAGTTTGTATATACAACAAATATGTATAAAATTAATAAAATATCAGTTTGTGCCATGTAAACAAAAAGTTCTGTTAGATTTTTCAAGAAAAAACCCAGAAATTAAAACATTAACAAGAGTTTTAAACAACGTGCTAAGATAGCACGTAGTCAGCACGCGTTTAGTGGACCCGCCCCAGGTAACCCATAATTCTTTGATTGAACGCTGGGACTAATTTTGGTTTCCTGTAAAGCTAAGACACCAATTTCGCAAGTATCAATTAATGCTTTTAACTCGTTTAATTTTCCGCCTAAAGAATTTATATTGGGAGAAAAAAATTTTTACACCATCTGGTATAGTCTCATTTAAATTTTGCTCAATACGTCCATGATGCGTGGTGTGTGTGTGTGTGTGTGTGTGTGTGTGTCGGCGTGTGTGTGTGTGTGTGTGTGTGTGTGTGTGTGTGTGTGTGTGTGTGTGTGTGTGTGTGTGTGTGTGTGTGTGTGTGTGTGTGTGTGTGTGTGTGTGTGTGTGTGTGTGTGTGTGTGTGTGTGTGTGTGTGTGTGTGTGTGTGTGTGTGTGTGTGTGTGTGTGTGTGTGTGTGTGTGTGTGTGTGTGTGTGTGTGTGTGTGTGTGTGTGTGTGTGTGTGTGTGTGTGTGTGTGTGTGTGTGTGTGTGTGTGTGTGTGTGTGTGTGTGTGTGTGTGTGTGTGTGTGTGTGTGTGTGTGTGTGTATGTATGTGCGTGTGTGCGTACAGGCGCGTGTGTATACGTGTGCACGCGTTGTCTAAAAAATTACAAACATTATTTTTTTTATTTTTACACAGTTCTGTTACGCAAAATAATAATAATATATTCTGAGCTTGAAAACTAAACGTTCCAGTTTGAAAAGAAAACAGTTGGATTTAGAATTTTTATTAAACTGAAATGACGAAAATTGATAAGTTTTTGCAAATATAATAATATATTCTGAGCTTGAAAACTCAATTTGAGTTAGAAAACTGAAATGACGGAAATTGATGTTTTTATATTTTGTATTGATGAATAAAGTTAGTGGATCCCACAGGAACTTTTTTTAACTTAGGTAGGTTGCACTAATTTTATAATAATCCTAAAGGACAAATTCCTTGTAAAAATATTTATTTTTTTGACGTTTCGATACCACGACAAGTTTCTTCTTCAGAACAAACAGGTTTTTTAACGTAAGTGGATAAAAACTTGTTTGTTTTTACGGGAAAATTTTAATTATTTTTTCTTTATTATCATGAATACTTGTCAGAAATCGGTTAAATCTTACTTAGAATAATCATTATAATGCCATGCCACATACTAAATTGTGTAATGCAGAGTTTAATGGACGGGGACAACCTACCCAAATTCACGTATATTGCAAATTCATTTTTAAAAATTTGTCAGTCGTTTTCTAAACACTTGGTTTATACAACGACGCATAATTTTCATCAACTCAGGAGCAAAACTACAAATTGGATTAAGTTACAGTAAATGAAACACTGCAAACTTGCAACAAGGATTTTAAAACCACGCCCAACTTAATCATTTTTCACGTATAAAAAACAAAATTAAGTTCAACTTCTCATATTTGCATTTCACAGTAATATGTTAAAATAGTTTTTTTAAAACAACGTCATACAACTAGCCATTAAACAAGTAGTAATCGTGCAACAATTTACGATTTTTTAGAATTTTCAAAAACTTAATTTGCAAGACGCAAAAAAAAGTTTTCATGTCATGTTCGTTGAAATTTTAAAATTAAATATGACTAATTAAATCATATAAACGAAATTGATTTTGGAAACAGTTTTTTCCGTTTACAATGCAAAGTATTTCAGATAATTGGTGAGCACGGTACGATTTATTTACGGTAACTCAGAAAAATAAGGTTTTCTGTATCATGGAGAATTGAACAGATTTATTATTTCTGTGAAATAAAAATATATATATATTCGTTTGTTTTGACAAAAAAAAAACTAAAATTTTTATTTTTAAAAACCCGATTTTTTGAGAAAAAATATCATCGCATTAATAAATGATCAAATCATGAATCAATCTTGGTGTTTTTTATAGATTTGTAAAAGATTATTTCGACACAAATAAATCATTTTCAATGAATATTAACATCACTGCTACGCTGTAGTTATAAAAAACAATTATTAAGAATTTAGTTTAGTTAAAAAATGAAAAATGAACAGTTGAGTTACTACAAAAGTTTAGTTAAAAATCCATTATCGTGAATCTGTGTCAACGCGGAACTTTTCGCAAAAATATAACAGATACAATTTCGTATTATCCCCCATAATCATTTATACAGTTTTAAAGAAGAAATATAGATATAAGTAAAAAAAAACATACTGTAAAACTTTTGTGTTAAGTTAATAAATATACACCGCTTTATCAATACTTTAATCGGCGTTTTATTTTATCTAACTTCATTTATACGCACGTAACAGGAAAGAAGTAGCTAAAATTGTGGAAAAAACTGACCTTCGAACATCACTGTAATTAAAGAAATGAGCACCAGCCAAACACCGGCCCAAACACGAATAATTAGAAAATCCAGATTTAAATTTTTGCAAAACTAAATAAAATTAGCTAAATATAAATATGTAAATGATAAAACACAAAATGAATGTTTACTTACCAAAAATAAAACTTTACTTTACCAAAAATAGAACGAATTATTAATAAAAATATTTAGCAATTAAGAACACAAATTGCGATAAAAGAATAATCAAAAAAAACCGATTATGATGTTTATTTCATTAAAATATAATATTGCGTACTTTTGCACCTATTAAATAAGTTGTTTAGATAATCAAGCAAAAAAATGGGCGATTTTCCCTCATATTTAGACAGCATAATTTAGAATATGCTGATTATGGAAAAAATTGATTACTGTATTTTACAATTATTAATAAATTGCCACTGTTTTGATTTTTTGTTCAAACAAAACAGTTTTCCAATTTTTTTGTTAGATACAACAACAAATGTTAAAAAGCCGACTTTTGTTTTAAATTATTTCTAAAAACTGATATCATAATTTTTACGAAATGAAACAATAAAAAAATAAAAATAAAAAGGCAATTGAGCTTGAAAACTCAATTTGAGTTAGAAAACTGAAATGACGGAAATTGATGTTTTTATATTTTGTATTGATGAATAAAGTTAGTGGATCCCACAGGAACTTTTTTTAACTTAGGTAGGTTGCACTAATTTTATAATAATCCTAAAGGACAAATTCCTTGTAAAAATATTTTATTTCTTTGAACGATTTCCATACCACGACAAGTTTCTTCTTCAGAACAAACAGGTTTTTTAACGTAAGTGGGATAAAAACTTGTTTGTTTTTACAGGGAAAATTTTAGATCCTTTTTCTTTATTATCATGAATACTTGTTAGAAATCGGGTTAAATCTTACTTAGAATAATCATTATAATGCCATGCCACATACTAAATTGTGTAATGCAGAGTTTAATGGACGGGGACAACCTACCCAAATTCACGTATATGCAAATTCATTTTTTAAAAATTTGTCAGTCGTTTTTTAACACTTAGGTTTTATACAACGACGCATAATTTTCATTCAACTAGAGGGCAAAAATAAAATTGGATTAAGTTACAGTAAATGAAACACTCCAAATCTGCCAACAAGGATTTTAAAACCACGCACAACTCCTGAATCATCTTTCACAATATAAAAAACAAAAATTAAGTTCAACTTCTTACTATTTTGCATTTCACAGTAATATGTTAAAATAGTTTTTTTAAAACAACGTCATACAACTAGCCATTAACAAGTAGTAATCGTGCACCAATCAACATTTTTTAGAATTTTCAAAAACTTCATTTGCAAGACGCAAAAAAAAAGTTTCTATGTCATGTTCGTTGAAATTTTCTTTAAAATTAAATATGACTAACTAAAACTTCATATAAACGAAATTGATTTTTGGAAACAGTTTTTTCCGATTTTACAATGCAAAGTATTTCAGATAATTGGTGAGCACGGTACGATTTATTTAGGGTAACTCAGAAAAATTATCGTTTTCTGTATTAATGGAGAATTAACAGATTTATTATTTCTCTAAAATAAAAAAAATATATATTCGTTTGTTTTGACAAAAAAAACTAAAATTTTTATTTTTAAAAACCCGATTTTTTTGAGAAAAAATATCAGTACGCATTAATAAATGATCAAATCCATGAAATCAATTTTCATGTTTTTATTGAAACTTCTTAAAAGATTATTTCAACACAAATAAATCATTTTCAATGAATATTAACATCACTGCTACGCTGTAGTTATAAAAAACAATTATTAAGAATTTAGTTTAGTTAAAAAATGAAAAATGAACAGTTGAATTACTACAAAAGTTTAGTTAAAAATCAATTATCGTGAATCTGTGTCAACGCGGAACTTTTCGCAAAAATATAACAGATACAATTTCGTATTATCCCCCATAATCATTTATACAGTTTTGAAGAAGAAATATATATATAAGTAAAAAAACATACTGTAAATTTTTGTGTTAAGTTAATAAATATGCACCGCTTTATCAATACTTTAATCGGAGTTTTATTTTATCTAACTTCATTTATACGCACGTAACAGGAAAGAAGTAGCTAAAATTGTGGAAAAAACTGACCTTCGAACATCACTGTAATTAAAGAAATGAGCACCAGCCAAACACCGGCCCAAACACGAATAATTAGAAAATCCAGATTTAAATTTTTGCAAAACTAAATAAAATTAGCTAAATATAAATATGTAAATGATAAAACACAAAATGAAGGTTTACTTAACCAAAAATAGAACGAATTATTAATAAAAATATTTAGCAATTAAGAACACAAGTTGCGATAAAAGAATAATCAGAAAAAACCGATTATGATGTTTATTTCATTAAAATATAATATTGCGCACTTTTGCACCTATTAAATTAGTTTTAAAAGTTGTTTAGATAATCAAGTAAAAAAATGGGCGATTTTCCCTCATATTTAGACAGCATAATTTAGAATATGCTAATTATGGAAAAAATTGATTACTGTATTTTACAATTATTAATAAATTGCCACTGTTTTGATTTTTTGTTCAAACAAAACAGTTTTCCAATTTTTTTGTTAGATACAACAACAAATGTTAAAAAGCCGACTTTTGTTTTAAATTATTTCTAAAAACTGATATCATAATTTTTACGAAATGAAACAATAAAAAAATAAAAATAAAAAGGCAATCAGTGTCCACAAACAAATAAAATAACACTATATAAAAAACCCTTTTACTTGCTTCAGTCAGTTCATTCATGAAAAATTATGAGATTGTTATAAAACGTACCGTATAAAAACTGTATTCAAAAATCAAAACGGGACCCGTGGCACTCATAATTAACAACGGTTGGGCGGCTAATAGTCCCCATATCACACCACAAAGGCACTGAGCATACAAGGTTTCTGATATTCCAATAGTTTCATCGGTATATTCACCTACAAACATATTTTATGGACATTGCGCAGTATAACAAAATTGGGTCTTGTGTCCTGCGGCTAAACAAAAATTTTGGGCTTTTAAAACACGGGAACATCATTAAGTCAAACCAATTTTTTCCTTAAGTCAAACAAATCAAAAACCAATACTATACTGATCATAGAAAGCATAATCTTGGTTTAAAAAAGGCTTAGATAGTAAATCATAAGGAAAAGGTCAACGCAGGTCGTGCAGAATTCGAAAATCACTAAATCTTAGTTTTTTATATCAAGAAAATTTTTGAATAAATATAAAAATGGCATTGTTTAAAATGTTTTAAACGGGCTGTTAGATTTATATTTGGGTTTGGCTTAGATGAGTGTTCCTTTTTATTAATATAGTATTAAATATACCGAATACACTCGTATAATGAGCGGTTTCACTACGATGCGTCAATGGTTTAAAAACTCACTCATAAGGCCACCAAAGGTAATGGCGGGTGCGAAGGAGGCGAAAAACATAAAAATAATCGAGGTCACACACTGAAAATTTAGAGCATCTGTAAAATCGGAGCGATAATGCCGGAACCGACGCGTAATGTCTCTGATGAGTCCATTGAACGGTTTCCCGGTACGGACCAGGGGTCCAGGGGGGCTGGGCGGTCTACCTGATTTTTGGCTTTCCTTGCTATCTAAAATAAACTTAAAAATATTCTTAAAAATTAGTCTAAAATTAAAGCATACAAAATTAAGGATATCAATTATATACTTGTACGGGCGACCGTTTATATAAGAAAAATAAGTAAGTCAACCCTAAGCTGAAAAGGCTAAGTCAAAGCGTTTATTCTAGATAAACCATCACAACAAACCAACAAATTGCGAAGCGGTTATGGTTCCCATTACACAGGTAAAAAATAGTTTAACTATGAAAAAAATGATTTAATTTAAACTAAACCCCAATACGAACGATGGGTTTTAAGTTAAGTGTGTATAAGAATTCCGTGCACTGGCGATAAAATTTTAATTTCAAGCTGTTATATCTTGCTAACGAATTGAAAAAATTGCACGGGGCTAATAATTTTGTACAGCTCAGACTATTAGCTGATATGATAAAAAAATGTCTTAACTGAAATAAATTGAGATGTAAAAACTAGTATTGTCCGACTCGAATGACTAAATGTACTTTTTAGACAAAAAAACTAAAAGCTAAACTTACCGTTTCGGGATTAGTCGCACACAAATTTCGGAGTTCAAATATAAATTTCTAAGGAAAAAGTATTTTGTTACCTGCCCCGTTACGGTAGGCCGTCGGTGTGATGCCATCCACTGTTACGACGCAAGTGCCGTTCTGATTGGATGACACGTCGAAAACTTGATTATTAAGTCGTTTAGCGACTGAATCTTTAAATTTTTTCTGTAGCTTGGTATAAAAACCTTCGTTAACCTGACCATGTTTGACAAGGGTCATTGAAATAAACAACTAAGATTCCAGAACAAATATATTCAATAATTAAATAAAACAAGTGATATTTTAACAATTTAGATAAAATCATTTAAGGGCTGGTTCATACTTATGACAAAACGTCCTTTAGACAAAGTCCAAAGGACTTTTTTTCCTTGGACAAAAAGCTCTTATACAAGTCCAAGACCTTTGACCTTTTCCAAAGACCAAAGTCAAGCCAAGCCGAAAGGACAAAACCAAACTCCATCCCAAGAACACATACTCATACCCTTTTCCTCTTTCCCTTTCGCTTTCTCCTTCCTGCCCCCAAACCAACTCGCTCGCGCTCAGACCTCAGCCAAAGACCAAGACCCAAAGTCGCTGTGCCTAGGCCGTCGCTTCATATTTCCTCCCTGTCTTCCCGCCACCCCCCGGCGCAGCACATATGTACATATCTCAACAACGCTGCTGCAATAAAGTTGTAATCTCTATTTCGACGAATGTTCTTTGACGCAAAAGCAAGATTTCTTAAAAAAAGTTTTTTTTTGTAAATTAAAAATCAAAGAAATGAAAAAAACAATTGTTATAAAACAAGAAACAAATACCCCTTAACTAACCTCTCTGTTAGCAACACTAAAATAAATTTTACTGGTATTTTTTCAGAAGTTACCTAATATTTTTTATGCTCTTTGTTAAAAAACTGAAAACATAACTCAACAAAAAATATTTTTTAAAAAGAAAGTTTCGTAGCCATACTACTTATGTATTTGGCGTTTTCACAAAATTTGTTGAGCCAAAAAATATTTTTTTAGCAAAGTATCTTAATCGGAATTTCAAAGCGAGGTTTTTGGGATTTTCTAGAGTATCGTAAGAAACTTCAGAGATCCGCCTATTTTACTGCTAAATAACTGAAAACAAAAAGGTATAATCAATATAACAAACATATTTTAATATAAATATAGTTGAAATTCTCGTTTCTAATTTTTTTTAAAATTTTCTTTAACAACGATTAAACTAAAAATAACGTATTTGGAGATGAAAAAGGCACTTCATTCGCTTCAAAAGGCCAAAAAAGGAAAAATTTTGTGAAAAGGTACAGCTAAAATAAGGTATCACGTAACTAGAATGTAATGCGTAAGCGTTAGATTACCAAATTACAATGTGGAGCTTCAGAATTTTTTCCGCTTTAAGAAGCCAAAATGGGAAAAAATTGCCAAAATTTTCTTTAAAGAATTTTAAGAGAGCCATATGCAAAGGTTGGGTTTCAAAAGTAACTGTTTTTACAAAAACATTTTTTTAATTTGGTTGAACACTTAAAAACAATTTTTTTAATTTATTTTGGGTCAAAAAGTAACTATACTTCAAAATACAACAGAAACAAAAACACGAATCAAAATACAACTTTTCTATTATTTAGTTAAAATTGTTTTCTAACGCAATCTGAGAATTAAGTTGAAAATGGAATTAAACACTTAACACTTCGGCAATAGTCAATTTTATTGCCTTTTTACACTATTCTAATTAAAATAAAATTTATTACTGCCCGTTTCGAACTCATATCAAAAAAACAACACACGAGGGGGGTCCATCCAAAAACATTAATTTGAAGGAAATTGTAATCGAGCCAAAAACAACCATCCGGTTTCTTAAAATGAACTTTAAAACATTTAGACGTCCTCTTACAGTATCATTTTATTAATCTGATGGAACTGTGCATGAGAATAATTTGTTCATCTTAAAATGCACAAAAATAGATTTGCAATTATGAGCACAAAATTATTTTTAAAAAATCCAAAAAGTAAACTATCTGAACTCTAAGATTAACTTTGATTACGCCGGGTGTGGACTAAACCTCTCTAAATTCTCAAAAACTACATAATAGTAATAGTCTGCGCAAAAACAGGCACTTGCAACAAAATTAGAAAATTCAAAAAGCGCGTTATCAAATTTTAGCTATGGTTCTCACTGAAAATCATAACCTGTTGATCTAAACCTCGAAATTTTGTTTCTTTGAAATATTTTTAACAGTTCAAATGATATGACTTTAAGAAAAAATTCCAATAAAGGATTTTTGGAAATGTTTTAACCATACTGAAACCATTTTTCCTACGATAAACAAAATTTTTGCATAAAGATTATAAAGACAAACTACCCTAACTTTTGATTGATAGTCGAAGTTTAAATTGTTAAGTTTTAAAAAACTACAATTATTTGTCGAAATAATCGCAGGATTTTTATCCAATTTTTAAGAATTATGGAAGCGAAAGAAACGGTTAGCACGAGAAAACCAAACTTTTTTTTAAATTTATTTGTTGCGTTTGTTTCTGTGTTTTTATCCAACCAAATAATTTTAGAACATTAATCAGATAAAATTTTGCATGAAGTAACTATCTATATGCTGCATGTTCTTTCAGCCATCTGAATGTTTTCCGCTTTTTTTATTTCCCACGTTTTACAGATACATCGTAGTTAAACCGCTCATCGTTTCACTTAACATGTAAATAATATATCCGGCAACATGCACAATAATTACTATAAAACCACACATCACTCTATAATTATAGTAAATATCGAGCCGGATATACTTACACGATAAGCGGTTTAAAAAGTTTGTAATGTCGCAGCTGATTTAATATAGCTAATTTTAAAATTTCTAATATTACTGTTAGACAAATTTATATTTTTAAATGTAATCTTGACGACTATAAAATAAAATGTTCGAATAGCTTCTTTTGTTCAAAAATTACAAAATCATTAAAGATTAAAAATTCAACGTTAAATATTATTTCAATTAACGGTACGGGGTCTTTGGAGCCTCCAGCAGGGAACTTAGAGCCATTGGAAATTTTTGGAAGCTGGAGCCACGAGCAATAGGAACTTGGAGTTTTTAAGAAAAGAATGGTTTGGGGTTAGATTTCGGCTTCGCTTAGGCTTAGATAAACGTTTAAGCGATTTATTTTCGGCTCCAACTTCCCTACTTACGGCTCCAAGTTCCTTATTTTTGGCTCTAAGTTCCAGCTCCCAAGCTCCCCAATTCCCAAGGTTCCATCGACCCTAAATCCAATTAACTTCGTTTCCCTTTATACGTAAAATTCATGGAAACAAAATAGACAAAAACAGTTTTTGTTTGGGGAATAAAAATAGGTGGTTCAATTTACCCATTCTACTTTTAATTTTAATAAATTTTGATTGGGTGATGTAAAAGGTACTAGATTGGTTTCATTTAATTGGTTACTTATACATGAACTACTATTTTGATTCCCTGAAAAAATTAATCAGCCACGTTTGATTTGTCTTTAATATAATTATGAACCACATAAAAGGCTTAAGCATTTAAATAAGAAAAGAATACGTTCCATCACTTTATTACAACTTTTACTAAAAGTACGCGACCGCTAAAAAACATATTTTTAGGCGTGAGGATTCGGAAGATGGGGAATGCTGACGAAACAAAAGGTGAGCGGTGAAGAAATTCGATGTTTTAAAATTTCCGAAACCGGTCGGCTTAATCAATTCGTAGGTAGATAAAATACCCTTAACAGGATTCTTTTAATCGATCCATGCTCCGATCAATCAACCAATCGGTTCGAAGGGGCCGACCTTGCCGCCTGATAATCCAATAAATCAGGGGCGAGGGCCGCTAATGCGAAATGGCATTCTCCTTCCGCGCAGGGATTCTTGCCAAATTTACAATTTTACACAATGAATTCCGGGGGAGTGAGAAATGTTAGTTTTCGCGCTTCTGGTTGCCTCCCTTTGGACAAATCATTTCGGTAAATCATGGATTTTAAAAAAATTTCACAAAAGAAAAAAGATTTTAAATCGTGCTTAAATAAAAAAAAGTAAAAGCTAATATAAGACTAAAACAAGAATTTAAATATCCAAACAGAAATAAAATACACGATATTTCGATTGCTAATTGCACAACTCCATAAATGCATTCTTTAATACTCTAATTTTTTGTAAAAACAGCACAATCCAGCCAACTGTGCTTATTCTATAGCTAGCTATCAAAAAAAATCGAAAAACTAAAAGGCAATGAATTAATTGGATAAGATAACGCGCAATTTCCATGGTTAAATCATATTTGGTTGACCTCAAAAACTGTGGGAGACATGAAACATTAATTAAATTATGTGGTTATATGGTTTAAAAAATCAATTGAAACGCTGAAATTTCGCAAGTTCCAACTTTGCACAAAATATACAAAAATTTGTCGACTGTAACCGTTAAAAAATTGGCATTTTTTGTTTTAAATTGAGCAATTTGATATAAACCGCTTTTGCTCAAAATTATAAGTTATGTTTTTGTTAAATAATCGATTCAATAGTGCAATTGATCAAGGTCAGCTTAGATGTAATTTGCTAATATCAAACAGACTTTTATCCTTATCCTTTTTTAAATATTTGGCAGAAAATAAAGGTGCGGTATAAATTCGGTTTTTGAGATCAATTTGATAAAAACCCTTGCTCAAACATTAAAAATCATGTTTTGTCGTTGGCATTTTTCAACGGACCTTACAAAAATAGTCAAAAAGGGCTTTTTGCGCATTTGTAAAACTTTGAGAATTTCAACTGCATCCACAAAAATTTTGAATTTTGTACTGAAAAAAATGATCGTAAATTTACTTTCACTTCGAGTGCAAGTTGAACTAAGTATTTTACACTATATTTCATAGTTTTGGTAAATAACAACTATTTTTTGATCATTTTCTGGAATCATTAGAAGTATATAGAATATAAAGTTTGCAAAATTATATCAAATTCTTGAAACACTTTAACATTAAAAGATTATGTAACAATAAAACGTCAATGTAGCTTCGATTTTCGGCTATCAGCTAAAATAAAATCTATTACGCCATAATAGTCGTTATGATAGGAAAAATTTGGTCATTAAACTTTTTTATTAACTTTTTTTATAGCAGAGCTTGGCCACCTATGAATATTTCATATTACCGCCTAAAACCCAGTATCAGCACTGCTGCTAGTACAGGGATTTAGTCAATGTCCCCATCTCCAATAAAGGATTTTAGGGATTGGCGTGAGATGAGATTTGTTTTCAAAAAATATAACACAAAATAATAAACTAGGAAAACTAAAAAAAATTAAATAAAAAATAAAACATAAAA
>JASAMX010025901.1:0-14855 GCA_030248175.1 Microlaimidae sp. YZB2_3
ACACCATCAATATTAAAAGTGCAGGGTCACAAATCAAGTCTCCACACCTTAGTTACGTAGCCGATTAAATTGAAATTTATATGTAGGATTTTTCTGGAAAAGCTAAACTAATAAATTTAAGGTAGAAGGATTTGTATTAAAGGAGTATTCCATTCAGGGCGTTATAGGAATTTGATTTGTGACAATGCTCTTTTAAATAAAAACGTGGGTTAATTTGATCTAAATTGATGTAAATTGTTAAATATTTTTTTATGTTTTTTATATGTAGGGTAACTGACTTAATTTCGGCCACGCCTTAATTTCGGCCACCAATTTAGGGTGTTAGAAAATTGGCTAATTTTTAAAACACAAAAGAACTAGCACAAAAGTAACTGGACTAATGTTGAATAAAGTGTTTTTGCAAAAGTTTTTTATTTTTGTTATTCTGCATTATCAACATTTTCATACAAAAAGTAAATTTTTTGTGATTTTCCTAATTTTGGCTTTGTGTTTAAACTGCATCAAATTTAGAACGAAGCAATATATAACCTTAAAATATCTTCTATTTAAGGCTCAAAGTTGTTAATTTTCATGTTTTGATATTTTCTTCAAAATCATTTTGCAATGCGTTTAACTAAGTTCGCATTTTAAGATTCCGTTAATTTCGGCCACCTGAAAATTTAGGTGAAAGAACCTGCCGTTTTTTGCTGTTTTTAAATATCATTGTACTACCGTATTTATAAATAAATTTTTTTGCTCGTTTGACTTTGTTTTGACGTTTTTTAAGCCAAAAATAAAAAATTGAACAAAAAATACAAATTATTAAAACTTGTTTTTTTAAGGTTTTGACATAATTATTTAAAGTCTTGCTAATAACTATTAAAGTTCGCAAACGGGAAAAATTAATTTATATGTACCAAGAACAATACCTAAGGGTAAATTTGCAACCTTTAGAAATTTTTATTGTTCGTTTAAGCAATAGTTATGGCCAGTTTTTTGTAGGTGGCCGAAATAAATGGCACGCGCCTTAACTTCGGCCACTTTAAAAAAAAAGTTTAAACCTTCACTGATTTTTAAGTGTAACAGAAATATTCAAATTTTGCACTGGAATAACAAATATAACTATTGTTTGATTTTTAGGCCAAATTTTGGCTTGATTGAAAAGCCAGAAAAAACTTATTCAAAAAAATAAAAAAAGGTGGCCGAAATTAAGTCAGTTACCCTAATACATTAAAACAATTATGTGCAACTTATTTTAAGATAATGGCTTGGTTATAAAAAAAAACAGTGAAAGATTGGTAGCACAATTTCAAACAGATTTTACAGAGCAAACAGATTCGAAAAGCCTAAGTTGACAGTTTAGTTTACAACGTGTCGAGCATAATTTAACATTCTGTAGGTGGTTACACCCTTAAAAGTAACATAAAAACTAGTATGTTTGACTTGTGGGATAGTTAAATGCTTTTTCATCGCGCGTACACTGAAAAGGCTTGCTATCATGTCTAAAGCTTTATTTCTGTTAAGGATTATTTTCCTCAATTGCTATTTAATTCTTCCTTTTGCTAAAACTCAAAATGTCAGCAATTGGACAGTGGCTTGTACCGGGGAAATTTGTTCTTATCAGTTGCTGGTCCCCGCCACAAATGTAACAGTGGTTAACAGTATTAACTTTAATGTAAATAGCAGTCAAATTCAAGCGAGAAGCCTTTCGGTAAGTTCCGTACTAAGTATTTACATTAGGTTTAGGGTCGATGAAGCCGAGGGAACTTGGAGCCAAAGATAAACATCGCTGAAACCTATTCCTAAGCCTAAGCAAAGCCTAAAAAAAGATGAAAATTTTCTCCGGCGGCTCCAAGTTCCCTACTTACGGCTCTAAATACCCCGTACCCTTACATTATACGTTGTAAATAAATAACATTATTCAGCTATGCGAATATTTTCGCATCATAATCAAATTAACTCAAATTGTTAATTCCAGCATAATCATCAAGATAAAAGTATTTGTGTTATAACACAAATATTCCCATTCTGTTTGGAATAATGTGAGCTAATAGAGGCAGCAAAAAACTGAAACAGATCTGGCTTACAAAATAACCTAAACATTTAGAAGGTTTAGCACTAATTTAAATTATTTCAACATATTTAAATACAAACGTTTTAGAAGTATGGTATCTGACTTAATTTCGGCCAGACCTTAATTTCGGCTATCAATTTAGGGTACTAAAAAATTGGCTTATTTTTAAAACACAAAAGTAATTGGATTAATGTGAATCAAGTGTTTTTGCAAAATTTTTTTATTTTTGTTATTCTGCATTATCAACATTTTCATACAAAAAGTGATTTTTTTGTGATTTACTTAATTTTTGCTTTGTGTTTAAACTGCATCAAATTTAGAACGAAGCACAATATAACCTTAAAATATCTTCTGTTTAAGGCTCAATGTTGTTAATTTTTATGTTTTGATATTTTCTTCAAAATCATTTTTAACTGACTGCGCATTTTAAGATTCCGTTAATTTCGGTCACCTTAAAATTTAGGTGAAAGAACCTGCCGTTTTTTACTGTTTTTAAATATCATCGTACTACCGTATTTATAAAGAATTTTTTTTGCTCGTTTGAATTTTTTTGACGTTTTTTAAGCCAAAAATAAAAATTCAACAAAAAATACAGGTTATTAAAACTTGTTTTTTTAAGGTTTTGACATAATTATTTAAAGTCTTGCTAATAACTATTAAAGTTTGCAAACGGGAAAAAATTAAGTTATATGTACCAAGAGCAATACCTAAGAATAAATTTGCAACCTTAAAAATTTTTATTGTTCGTTTCGGCAATAGTTATAGCCAGTTTTTTTATAGGAGGCCGAAGTTAATGGCTCGCGCTTTAATTTCGGCCAATATAAAAAGAAAACTTTAAACCTCCACTTATCTTTAAGTGTAACAGAAATTTTACAATTTTTCACTGGAATAACAAAAATAGCTATCGTTTGTATTTTTAGACCAAATTTTGGGTCGATTGAAAAAAACAGAAAAAGCTTATACAAAAAAATAGAAAAGGTGGCCGAAATTAAGTCAATTACCCTACTAAGCCTAAGTGTTAATTATTAAGCCTAATATTAAGCCTAAGTGTAACAGAAATTTTAAGCTTTTTCACTGGATAGCAAAAATAGCTATCGTTTGATACTCTCTAAAAAGTGGTCCTAAAAAATTCGTTGAAAAAAAGGTCGTAAATCACATTTTGATTAAATTAACGAAATAAGTAGGTAAGAAGAGTGTTGCTATAATATTAGTTGATTGAACAAAAAAATTCGTAAAATGAACTTAGAAAAATCTCGTTGAAATTGATAATTGCTCTTTACATATTAAACATACAGTTTTGTCTTGTGTGGCGGTTTTTTTTTATAATTACGTTTACCACTAATTTTTTATTTGTTTGACTATTTATATAAATATATTCTACGAAAATAATCAAATCCTATGTGTAACTGAACTCAAATTCTTTCAACCTTCATTTTTTTTGGTTTTATGTTTATTATTAACAAAAATAATTGTTAAAAATATAAAGTTGGGCCAATTTAATCCGACTCTTTCTAAAGTTTTAATATTTACCACAGGACGTTTCCTTTGATTTTGTTCTAAATATAGTAAACTTGTGAGGATATTTTGTTGGAAATATTAGAAATTCTGCGCTTGTAAAAAAACAAAATTACTTTGCAAAGAAAAAACTCCTAAGGCGCTGATGATTTCTATGGAATTAAGATGGCAGAAATTGCTTGTGTAGGCACTGACTTTAAATCCTTAGTTTGAAGTGTGTAAAATTTTCTGCTAGGGATTTTAAGTTTTTGCATCACTCTATTTATTTTTTTAAAGTGTGAAATCTGCAAAACCTTCGTTTACAAAACAAATGAAGGAAGGACAGACTAAGGTAAAAAATGTTTTGTTTTTTAATTAAAACAATCTTATATTTGAAAAGTAACCATAAATCACTTTTTTCTTCACCCTTAAAATGGTTAAATAAGAAAAATATGGAAAAATGTTTGGCCGAAGAAAAACTTTTCTTCTCGCCATCGCGTTGAAACTTTAATAAAAGTAAAATTTGAAACTTAAAACTATTGTTTTGAATTTTTAATTTATTATGCTTGTTAAGTATTATAAATTCTTGCTTCATGTAAACATATTCTATGCATCGTTTAACCGAAGTTTTATCGGAAAATTTTATTATAAGACAGGAGTTCCACTAATTTTTTAATAGGCCTCTGATAAATAAAAAAATCGTAAAAGTTACTAATTAAGTGAGCGGATCCTTTCCCGTTAAAAAATTCGTAGAAACTTACTAATTTCTACGTTATATTAACCAATCACTTTTAAGAGAGTATTTGGACCAAATTTTGGGTCGAATGGAAAAACCAAAAAAAACTTATCCAAGAACATAAAAAAGGTGGATGAAATTAAGTCAGCTACCCTACACATTTATTATTACAAAAAAACTTTCTTGTATTTATTGTTTTTTATACCGTAGTTTTATGCGAATAACTTCTTGTGAAAACATCATTAACAAACAAAATCAGTAGATTTTAGACCTGTTTATCTTTTGATATTTTTTTGGATTCACAAGGTTCAAAAACATTTTTCTGTCCTTGAGCTTAAATCAATATAAAATTTTCAATTTTTTCTTATAGTTTGCAACTGACATCGGTATGAGAAGACTCAAAAACAACCTCGTAAAACTTCTCCAAACTTTTTCAAACAAATTAATATTCTTCTGCATGTAGACATGGTGGATTCCATACAACTCTTCTATAGCCATAGCCATATTCTAACTGATGGTTTATTGATATTGTGTTTTTTCGAAATAGCTTCCTATTTATGATTTATGACATCTTATTAGTATTGTATATTGAATTCTTGTTAGCGTGCTGTTTCCAAAAACATATGTGTTTTATTTATTTAGATTCAAGTTGGTAATTTAACTTTGAGGATAAATGCTGACAATAATACGTTTCAGAACAACTTAACGCTTTTAAAATCTTTGGAATATAGTTTATATAATCATCTTAATTCAACTAATCAAACCTTACAGCAAGCAAAACAAAAACTAATTTCTCTGCAGGCTAAACTAAATTCAACTAATTCTGCAGTAAAACTATTTGGCAGCAACGATCCATGTTATTCATCTTGTCTTAGCAGTGTTACCACAGGTAAAATGTAGTAAAATTGTATCAGCTTCTGATAATCTAATAAACATAATGTAACAACCACTTTGAACTGTTTTAACAAAAGTGTAGAGACTATATCCGTTCTTTTCCAGGACTCTTTTGGCATATTCGATAAAAAAGCATTACCCTAAAAAAATTAAAAACTTGTTTGTTAAAACGAAATCAAAAAACTTTTTAGCATTAAGATTAAACAATGTTTTATAAGTATTTTTGAAAATTTTCTCTACCTAAATTTTTTATGACCGCTTTAATATAAAACTGTATGCTTGGAATTGTAAATAAAGGAATCTTGTTACTGTTGTGAAATTAGGAAAATCTGAAGCTGTTACGCAGAAAAATGGTTGGTGTCAAAGATGTATAAAACATACAGCTCGGAAAACGCGAAAGAACTATGCATAAAAAAACTGTGTATTTCAATTTATAAGTATAGAACTTGGAGCTTTTAGTAAAAAAAATCAGTTTTATTGGCTTAAGTTTAGGTTCAGACTTTGATTTCGTTCTCAAGGACGTAAAACATACACAGTTCCAACGTTTCAATTTTTGTCTTGAACTTGGAGTTTTAAGTTCTCTATCGGCTTTCAGTTCCTCAAATCAAATATTAACTTACATTGTAGCATATTAATAAATTTTCTAACCGATTTTAGCTTCTCCGTTGCAACACTGTTTAAATAATGGTTCTTTGTACAACACTGTCGGACCTTATTGCAGTTGTCCCTTGGGCTGGTACGGGTCCGCTTGTCAAAACGTGGTCTGTCTCAACGGAGGCACTCCGAAATCTGACAACAGCGGTTGCTACTGTCCAGCTGGGCGATCGGGACCTCACTGCGGGTGGAATGGGACGTCTCCTTCTTATCCGTGCGCGGGGTCACCGTGCAAAAACGGAGGTACCTGCATACCAGACGATTACGGTAACTTTAACTGCACCTGCCCGACGCACTACGACGCGTCCAGTAATTGCACCAGCTGCTTGGGAAATTATGACGTCCGTGGCAATTGCCAGACGTGCCTACGTGGCTGGGATCTCGGCAGTGGGTGCGCCAATTGCTCTGCGGGGTACAATTCAACGGCCCAGTGTCAGACATGTTTGGCGAGTAATTACGATCCGAACGCCAACTGCTCGCAATGCTTACCGCACTGGGACTATGGATCTAACTGTCAGAAATGCAGCGGCAATTACGATCTCAATCAAAATTGCCAACAAGGTAACAAATTCCACATTATAGCGAAAATTTAGTCATAAATATTTTAAAGAAAATTAAACGATTAGTCGTTTGATGAGCTTTTCGTGTTTTTAATGTACGGCGTATTAGGACCTGTTAATAGGAAAGTTGGATTCGTCGAAAATTATTTGAAGTTGGAGCCTTAAATAAAAAAATTGGCACAAGCTTAGGTAACAATTTCGGAAGTTCTCAGCTTGTGGCTCCAAATTCTTGATTTTAGTTCGAAATTTGAAGTAAAAAAATTGGCACAAGTTTAGGTAACAATTTCGGAAGTTCTCTGCTTGTGGCTCCAAATTTTTGATTTTAGTTCGAAATTTGAAGTCTTTAGTTGTCCGACTCCATTTTTTTTAGTTATTTAAATCTAAAGCCATACAGAAGTGTCAAATCAAAAAATTCAATTTTTTAAAAGGATAAAGTAAAATAATTTATATATATTTTGTAAAAAAGCGGGAATTAAAAAAATAATGCGTTCTTATTCGTTTAAAAAAACCCGTCATAACCACATAATTTTAATTGATCCGCTCTTGTATCTCACACAAACTTAAGAGGTCAGCCAAATATAATTTAACCATAGTTTCATACTTATTTGTTTAAATTTTTAAAATTAGTAATGTTTATTGTTTGTTCATTTCCATTTAAGAATAATGCCTTTATACTTCGATTTAATTTACAAATAAATTCATATGAAATGCAGTACCATGCATTTTAATGTTTTTGAAATTCAACTTAGTGAGAGAAGACATGCAATTTATGTTTGTTTGATTAAGCTTTTACAGTTTCCTTATGAGTGGTCATTGGTGATTACTTTTGTTTACTTTCGAGCAGAGTTATATGAATGAATAAACTTGATTTCACACACTTTTGGTTTTAGAGGCCATTAACCGTTTTTGTAATCTTAAATGTATTAGCTTCGGTAAGAATTAAGTCTAGGCAAGAATGTATCATTTTTAGTATGGATAAACTCGTTAAAATGTTTGAAGACATTAGAGAACCAAATAAAATTGTGCGGTTATTAACAGTTCCAATGTTAACAACTAATTTACAAAACTCCTAGTATTTAATAAATATTAACCCCTTCCCGTAATTGCCTTTTTCTCGGTTACAACCGTGAAACGTTTATGCGACCTATGTCATACTTCCGTCATACCTAATTTTTTGCGCGAGTAGTGCCCAGTGAGCCAGAAAATTAAATTGGTTAAGACGGTACGGTGGGAATATGCAGATTTTTGTCACGGATACAGTGAATTACGTAGGATATTTTAAGTTGCAGAAATTTGCATATTGCTACCGTCGTACAGCTTTAACCATTTCAATTTGCTCGCTCACTGGGCACTATTCGCGCACAAAAATTATGTATGACGGAAGTACAATATAGGTCATGCGAAGATCTTACCGCGTTAAGATTTACCTAAGACATTTGTCATACAAAAATACCACCACCATGAGACGAAGGTTTTACCTTTGTCGTACGAAGCTTTTACGGTTGTAGCGGGGGAAAGGCCTTCATGGGAACGGGTTAAACAGATTTTTCGTTTTAATTTGCATGTTACTTAATTGCTAAATATTCGATTGAATATTAGCAGCAATATAAGAGTTACCGAGGCGTAAACTTCCTATAGTTTTTACGGTGGCGAAAAACAAATTAAAACAATGGAAACAAAAAAGAAATACCAATTTAATGATTCAAAATAAGAGAAACATATACCTTTTTTATCATTAGGCGAAACAGTGAGGGCTTAAAACTAAATCTATTCAAAACAAAAGTTTCTCAATTTTGTTTGTGAAATTATTTTATTTATTCAATTCCAGTTAGAAAAAACCTTGGTTTTTTTCATAACTAAGTTAAAAAAACGCATTTTAAATGCAGAAGAAGAGGTCGACATTCCCGCTGCTTATATTTTTATTTTACCATAACTCGGAAAATCACCAAAGCATCTTAAACATGCACTAAAATGGTTTGTTTTTGGTTTCACTGCATCAAAAGCAAAAGCAATAAATAATCTTTTAAAATCATTGATTTAGTAACGTGTCCTCAATCCAGTGCTCCAGTTTCAGTTCAGAACAGTCCTTTTAATTCTCTCAATTGGCCCAACAATTATCCAATTAATTTAAACTGTCATTGGACAATTCGGGCGTCGACTGGAAAACACGCATATTTAAAATTTAACAACTTTTCTATTCAATCCAACAATTTTAACCCGTTTTGTCTACAGAACAAAGGTTGCTGTGATTTTTTGACTATTTATGACGGAAAAGCCGTGCCCATGAATCTCATTGGAAAGTAAGTGTTCAATATTCTTGTATTACAGAAGAATAGTGAACGTGTTTATTAATAGTTTTAAGCTTAAAATACATTATACTAAACTACGTGATTCTGTTTGCCTTGATCGGCTTGATGCTTCTGATTAAATTAAATTGCACAATTTTTTTATATAAAAATTAATTATCCAAAGCAAATATAGGCTTTAGTTTATGTACTTAATTTTTGATTTTTTTCAGATTTTATAATCTAATAATAAATTTGATAAGTTTTTATTACTGCTATTTTTTGTGTCCAAAGTTGAATAAAGTTGTTTTAATTGCTTATTACATTTATATTCTAATAAAATGCGTTGTGGGTCTGAAATTCAATATTAAATAAAGCCTATAACATCGGAGTTTTTCTTTAGATTTTGCGGTGCAACCAGTCCGCAGAACCCGACACAACCGATTCCGAACGTAGTCTACAGTCTGAAGAGCTCTTATTTGACGACTGTATTTCAAAGTGACAACAGCGCATTTGAAGATGAGATCAGACCTTCGAATGATCCAATAGTTGCGGCACCCGTTCCAACATACCCCACTGTCACCTGCAGCGCTGATAACAAGTGTGGATTTAGCGCGGAAGTAATGTATGGTAAGAATCGTATAATGTATATTTATTTTGCCCGTAATATGCACAAAAATAATGTGTTCTGAAAAAAGAGTTTGGAGAAAAAGTTTTTTTGTTTTTTTATAATTTATTTCTGATTTTAAACCAAAAAACGACAAAAAAAACCGAAGAAACTTGGCACCAAGCAATTTTAAACATATGAAGAGTTAAAGCTTATGATTTTATTTTTGCCTTTTGCTTTTTTTTTGCCTTTTGCTCTTGCCTTTTGCTAGAGTTCATGCTTAGGAGGCTTTAGTATTAAAAATATACATCTAAAATTACAAAATACAATTTGAAAATTGTAAAAATTTCAAAATTGTTACAATTACATCTAAAATTGTTGGGTTCTAAGTTTTCAGTTGTTATCGATTCAAAATCAAAAAAAAAATAACGAACCATACAAATATTTTTTAACACTCAATATACCGAGTTCTTAAATATTTTGTTTAAGCAATTAGCTTTTCAAAAATTTTTTGAGCATGAGCATGTCAGTGTATCTGATTTACATGGGTATTTTTTGGGAAACATTTCAACATAGTATTTAATAATTATTTTTTGAATTTTTCTTAAAAAAGAAATTTAAAGCTTATACTGGAAAGGACTCCCCTTATTTTATTAATTAAAAAAATACATACATAATTGGAGAATTTGCGGAATTTACAAATTTGTAATTGTTGAATTCTCAACGTAATTTTATTAATATACTTTTTAATTAAAAATACAGAAGAAAAAAAGGCGTTTATTAGTTTACAATTACAAACAATTTACGTGAAATAAGCCCCTGGTAGGTTAGTGACAGGTAAGAGGCAAAAAATATATCTGGAAGGTGGGGCGAGGCAAAAATATCTGCAGATGGGAGGTATAGAGAATCCAAAATTTCGAATTAAGGTAAAAAGTGTGCGACGGAGAAAGTTAGGAGTCGTAAAAACCCGCCTTTTCAAATAAATCTTCTCGTTGTTAACGGGATTTGGTTAAAATAATTATACCTAGAATGATGTAGATTTTTGAAGGTATAAAGGAGGTTTTCGAAAGAAAGTAAAACAATTTTAATATTTTGAGACAAATAACTTTAAACCTGTTTGTATGATGTTATTACTATTTTGTTGTATTTAAACAAACCTGCTTTTAAAATATTATTGTGGAATATTTCAGCTAATTCCACCTGTTCTGATGGCTTTGTGTGTCCGAACAATGCGATATGCATACCAACCGTCAACGGTCCTGTGAACAATAAGTTTAAATGTATTTGCACCGACCCTTTTTCTAACGGAACGTTTTGCAACAACAGTAAGTGTGGCAAAGAACTTCTTATATTGTTCTCGACGTACATGTGTGAAATTAATAGCTAATCGCAAATATATAAAAAACTTTGTATGCACGTGAAGCACAGTAGTGCAGTGGAAGCACAGGAGATTATAAAAAAAGCCTGTACTTCAAAACAAGGAGATCCCACTCTCAGTATACGAAAAATTTTATTCTGTGTTCAAAAACTACAGTCAGTATTATCAAGAATATATAACACAAGAGAATGTCCGACTTTACACTAAATTTTTGACCAAAATTTTGCGAGAAAAGCCGCACTTTTGAATTCGTGTGCGAGTTTTCTCGCAAAAATCAGCCATTTTCTGCAAAATTTCCCGCGCTGCGATTTTTTACACAGTGTTAGTTTTCTCGCAGTGGGGACTGCGACTTCTTTCGCACTCTATGCTGCTTTATTCGCACTGCGATTATTTTCGCACTGCGAGTCGGGCTGCACAACAAAAAAAATAATAACAAAGCGGAGCGAAAATTTTGTGTTTAAATGAGTAAAAGTCGTTTTTTTTACCTTAAGATGTTAAAACTTTTTAGTTTTTATAAAATAAAGTAACTTTCCAACGTTTTAAAATTAAATAAAACAAGTTTTGAAGTGTTTTACTCCATTGAAAATGACTACCAGCGTCTGTATTTTTTTTGTTGCGCAGCCAGACTCGCAGTGCGAAAATAATCGCAGTGCGAATAAAGCAGCCTAGAGTGCGAAAGAAGTCGCAATCCCCACTGCGAGAAAACTAACACTGTCTTAAAAATCGCAGCGCGGAAAAACTAGCAGAAAATGGCGGATTTTTGCGAGAAAAGTCGCACACGAATTCAAAAGTGCGACTTTTCTCGCAAAATTTTGGTCAAAAATTTAGTGTATAGTCGGACATTCTCTTGTGTTATATATTCTTGATATTATCGAGCTTTCAGTTACGGGTCGTAAAATAAACATATTTTAATTACATAGCTAATTAATTATTGTTTGAATTTTGTGCAAATGTTAAATTTAATCGAATTTTTACTGGTTTTCGGGGTTACTTTTTTAGTTATAGCAGTACAGGAATATAAATCATATTATAAATAAAGTTTTATTGTGGCAGTTTTATTTGCAATTTAATTGAATTTAAAGCCCCATTACCCTTTATTATCTTGCCATTTGTTTATGTAAAAAATTTTAGTATTAGAAAAACAACTAAAATGATTTTTTTTTCGGATTGAAACATTAAATAATTAATTGTAGTACTTTTAAAATTGTTTGATTTGTATGCAGTTTTTACCACAATCATTTTAAGTTTGGTTTATCGATTTTAAAAATTTTGGGACGGTGAAATTTTAAGTTAAGTTATTTGTAGATATTTATTTTTGAGAAATGTCATTTCTGAATCCTAAACTCCAAGTAGGTCTGAACTTAAGTCCTAATTTAAGCCAATAATATGCCGTATATACAAAACTATGCAAAACTAAAAAAAAATAGTTTAAAGATTAAAAATACCTTGACTCCCAATTTTTTACGTTTCGGTCGGCCGTATCCTCAAAATAATTTGCTCTGCTACTTTTTCTCAAATAACACAAAGTAGTTTTGTATACTTTATTAACCCTGAAACCTACAAAATTAAATGCTATTTAATCAACTAGTCAAAATCCATAAAAGTCATAGGTTTAATATTTAAAGTTTAATATTTTTATTTGGCACTGGCGTTAAATTAGTTTGATTTAATTTGTTGTTCAGTTGGCTCCCCAAATTTTTTTCTCTAGATAAAAAACGTCTAGTTTGTTTTAAGTTTCAGGTATTAGGCATATAACATAAAATGGTGAAAATTAAAATCTAATTTTTTATGTTATATATTTGTTATAGAAATATCTGTGTAAAATGTAAAAAAATTACTAATAAGCATTTGAAATATATAAGGTAATTGACTTTTTAACCAATCCTTGTTTTGGTACTGTTTGTTTTCTGTTTGGTCTCCCACATGCAAAGTTATGGTATATAAATATCGATTTAGATATACAGTTTATTACATCGTTTTATGTGGTGGTGAATCAGTATAACCAAAGACGCTGTCCTAAATTAATTTAGCTGCACTCTTGGTTAAGTCTTTTGATTTAATGTTGTGTGTTTTATAGCATTGTCCCCTTGTAATACCAATCCATGTAACATCAGCCCAAACAACAACAATACCTGCGTTAACACATCTACTACTTCCTACACATGCAATTGCTCATCGCCCTTCTATGGTGCTAATTGCGAACTTGGTAAGTATTCAAAAATTGCCGCGGCACAAAAAGTTAAAATCAGCGCAAGTTGGTGTTACTGCTACTCTTCAACACCTCTAAGTAAGATTATTGACCGCCTGGTTCCTCTGGACCTTTTGAAGGGCAGTTTTTATTCGCTGCTAAGTTGTGCACATGTCTACCAATACTAAGGTGTTGATATTCGATCTTTTTTTTAATTTTGCGCGTTGATTGGAGGGCAACTTACTTATTTTGATAAATAAAAAGACTGTCATTTAGGGCACGGATTTGAGAAAAATAATACTATTTTTTAAGCCAACTAAGAAAGAAATCGCGATCATACTGCGGCTTCAAAAAACATAAAAATCGAAACACTCGGTGCTAGGGCTATGTTGTTGACGGTCACATTTTAATTAAAGCCATATAGCCCTATTTTGAGCAAGTCCTAAAAAGAACACTCCAAAGCCACAATTTTGGACGTGCCCCTAAATATGTCTTATCATGCAGTTACATGTTTTTTCTTTTACTTATATGTTATATATTTTGGGTCAGATATTCCCTGGCTTCGTCGTAAAGCATTAAATTAATTCAAAGTTTATAAAAAAATAAATAAAAGTCTTGGACCCAGGTCCTGGGCAGGGAGGCCATGGGGGTTATGAACCCCCCCCGTTTCTGTATTGGCCGGGGTAAAAATTAAGAAAGGTGGAGGTAGTTTCAGGGGTGAGGGAGGTAAAAGGGAAGGTAACTCCGTTATGATATACCTGCCTCTCCCTACCTTTTTTCTTAGGGTATGCCAAAAGTGGATTTTGCCTGTCTGTCTACCTTGAATTCAGTGTAACTAGGTATTTTTAAGCCACAGTTTTGCTCAGTTTGAAAGCTAAATCAAAAATTTTGCCTGTGGCGGCTAAGGGGACACCCCCATACTACCGGCGGACGCTTTACGTTCCCCTAGCGCTACTTTGAGGCGCAAAATGCGGTGCTTCGCGCCGCATTTATATACCGTTGACATTTTTCTAAAATCTGGCCCCCTCCTTTCGAAAATCCTGACACAGGCCCCTCCAGGACCAATGTTATTTTTTAAGACTTTTATTAAAAATCCGACTCAAGCGTTTAGTAAAGGAAGGATGGAATAGTTAAGCAAACAAACTGGCTATTTTTCATACTTAACTCGCGGTTTAAATAGCGGCACACTTTTAAAAAACTTGCGGATATTACAGCGTATTGGCGCTTTTTTCGAAATCTAAAAATCATTTTTATGGTTTTATTATACATATTTTATCGTTTTAAAGTTTTCGCGCGCTCCAAGCATTTTATTTAATATAAGTTATAACTGCTTTTTAAAGCTAAAAATGAACTACAAATTGTTTTTAAAATGATCGTATAATTTTTTTTACAAACGCGGACTTAAAAGTTAATACAATCAAGACAAATTAAAAAAAAAATCAACATGGTGATGCATTTAAAATTGTGAATTTTGTTGAAAATGATAATTTTAGTTTTTAGACTTAGGGGTAAGAAACATTGTTCCACGAACGTATTTTTTGATGCAAAATTATCCGAATTTATTGTCAATGTCAATTCTAGTGGAGTGAGCCGTGCTACACAGCTTGACATATCATTTTTTCCAATGACTTACGCAAATAATGCTCTCACATTTGCCAAATATTATAGAATTACAACAGTTACTGATTGTTTAACAACTGAGTACACCATGAACAAAACAACAACATTAAAACCAAAAAAAAATTTAACCAAAAAAAATAACAAAAACTTTAAAAACAAACAAAATTTTTTTTTTTTTATTTCTTGACATATTTTACCCGTTTCTGTAATTGTGATAGCTTTCCCCAGGGTCGCCAAGATCAACGGCGGTATAATACGTCTGCTGAGACGCTTGTTTTTTTACGTGATGCCAATTTGTCTCCCATGCACAGATTTACCTTGGTACCTACCACTTTCCATTCACCATCTGATATATGCGAGCAATACGTAAACTAACGAGTAACAAA
>JASAMX010025903.1:0-13201 GCA_030248175.1 Microlaimidae sp. YZB2_3
GGAGCGAATTGTCCCGGGAGCGAATTGTCCCGGGAGCGAATTGTCCGGGAGCGAATTGTCCCGGGAGCGAATCGTCCGGGAGCGAATTGGCGGGAGCGAATTGTCCCCAATTCATTTTTTTAAAACAAAAATTTAAAAAGATTGATTTTATCAAAATAATAAAATTAAAAAAAAAACTTGCATATTTGTGTCACAATAACAAATAGTTTTTTGACAAAAAATGTGGTTTTAAAGCATGAGTGTTATTAGAATTTAAAAAAAATCAAGAAACTTAATCATGATTACAGCTCACCTTAGGGTTGGTTCATACTTATGTAAAAACGACCTTTGGACAAAGTCCAAAGGACAAACACAGCGTATTAACGTATGTAAAAACGTCCTTTGGACTTTGTCCAAAGGACGTTTTTACATAAGTATGAACCAACCCTTAGTCGACAAAAAAAAAACAGAAGAAATATTAAAAAGAAATTCGTTTTTCAAAAATAATGATACCTGTACGTAAGAAACTTACTCATGAACGAGATAAATCTCGTTATTTCTTTTGCTGAATTCAAAATGTATTTTAACCATAATTGACACATTTTACTGTAGTTCTTATCATTGGATCACTTGCAGCTGTGAATTATTTACACAATTAAAAAAATTGATTAATTTTTCTATGGTTGAACTATACGTGGCTAACCTCGTCAATTTGTATATGGACCTGAGAAGAGCAATTAAAATTGTCCATTTATCATGTGTTTTTTTAAACAAATTGGAATGCAGAACTTTTTTAATCAAACCTTTCACAAAATATACAAAAACTAATTTTAATTCTTTAAAAAATTTGCAGTTTTGTTCTAAATTAAGTAATTTGATTAATAATTATCAAAATAAGAAATAACTTTTAATATTAAACCTTTTTTGTGAATTTTTTTTATTGTTTCATTGTTAAAAAATCGATTTAATACTCCGAATTGAGGTCAGCTTGGTTTGAATTGCCCAGTTTTTATTAATTTATTTATAGTTTTATGTTTTATATAGAGACGTTCATTTTTACTATTTATTATCTTAATCTTGTAATACGACAAGTTATTGATAGGTTAGTTTAGATGCTGCCAGTCTGGACTGCAGTAGAAGCATAGATGAGATGCCCAACTGGCCTTCGAAATCTTGTGTCGCTTGGCCACCTGGAACTAAGAAACTCGGAGCTCCGGAAGGTTTGAGTGTATGTGCACAACCCAAATACTACACCGTCCGACAGCCATGGTGCTTTACTGCAAAGGATTATTCCAATTTTGGCCTTTGCGATAAAGGCTGTCCAAAACGTACGAATAATATGACTTAAAAATTACTAAAAACTGAAAAGAAAACCATAGTTTTACTTTTATAAAAAATGTTCTTGAAGTTTTTAACAATTGGCTTCCAATTAATTAAATATTTTATGCTTTATCAGTGATAAGTTTTATTTAAGCAAAGTTTTCTGAATAATATTTTAATTTTGCATTTTTATTTAATTAACAAAATCTACAACAGCGCTGTTGCAGTTTTTGATCACAATATGATATTACAAATAGGAATCGATTTATAGACTTAAAGTAATAAATAAAACAATAAAAAATCTGATTCAGTTTTTAACTAAAGAATTTGTTTAGCTTAACACCTAGTTTTCCGTCAGGCTTAGCCTTTATCGCCAGTTGCAATATATGTAATTTAAACTATACTCGTAATGTTGTGCACCTTATGATGCTCATGTTTATTTTATATATTATACGTCAATTCCTGTTTTAGCTCATTTTAAATATATAAAATTGTTGTAGAACCTCAATTAAATGCATCTGCAACAACTGGATCACCTCAGACAAAATCCACTAGTAGTACAAAAGAAACTGATCTTGAGAGCATACAGACCACATACAGATATCCAGAAAATACTACTCTTAACACTGATTTTACCTCAACCGCAGATGTAGAGTATGAAGCCACGACGCATCATACTATTGGTATCATAAAAAATCCAAGCAATAGTCATGAAAATGAAAGTAGTTCAATATTTGCTACAACAACTTTAGCTTCAATTGAGAGAACTACATCAACATTTTTAAAAGTGCCAACAACGCCAACAACAACAAAACTGACAACTACGACGACAAGATTTCCGACAACAACACTAACTTCATCAAAAACCTTTGAACACTTATCAAGTTCAAGAAAACAGAGCTCGATTTTAAGTATCAAAAAGCCTCTAGAGAAAAAAGAAGTTTTAAAAAGTGTGGATAAAACAAAAATTCCAAAAAGAACGATCGGTCTACTGGAAGATGTTCAAATTCTTACAAAAGCGCAGGTTCTTAAAATAAAATTAATGTTATTTACAAAGCGTTTAAAAATTTTAGTTTTAAAACGTAGTTAAATGTAGACTTAAAATATAGCTAATTTAAATATACAAGCAAATAAGGCGTACACCCCTAGTGACGAGTTTTGTTAACTCTTAGCTAGGGGTTAAGGCCTTAGGCCTTATGGGTTTGTATTTAAAACGTATATGCATAAAATAATTAAAATTTCAATTTATCTTATTTAATCCAAAATTACACTGAGATTTTTAAAGAAAAATTTAAACATACAACGTGTTAAAATATGACGTAGTTAAAAAACGTTTAGTGGACCGGTCTTTGTACTAACTTACGTATAACGAATTACAAAAGCCAAAAATTCTTCATGGGGACTGAGTTTGCGAAAAATCATAAATTTAAAATGCAGTGTTTTTATGAAAGTGGTAAAATCTCAGTGTAAATATTTTAAAATCCCTTTTCGTTTAACATTTTTTTTTAATTCGAAATTTTTTGTTTAGAAAAATTTAATTGTGAAGTTACATAATGAAAAAAGAAAAATGGTCGCAGAAGGACTTGAACCAACAAGCCCAAAAGCTGGAGACATGAAAATTTTGGTTTATTTATATAGTTTTTTTCTATCAATTTATTAATGGTACATAATAAATAATTTGCATACGGTGTAGTTTTAATTTTCCCAATTTTTAGTAACCTGTCCATTAAACACATTGTATGTAGCACAATAATTTTTAAATATCTAACAATATTTTAATAATAGCGTTGGAACGATGACATTGCCAAGTACGCAGAAGATTGGGCCATGGCTTGTTTATGGATGCACAGAGCTGAATGGGAGAAACAAAATAAGAAGATTTACAAGCGCAGTGCTTGCGGTGTGGCCGATTATGTTAGTTTAGGTAAACAAATACAAAACAAATGTTTACCTTTTTCAGTTTTATAAGTGTCAAGAATCAACAAGCGTCTTACAGCAAATAGGCATTACTTAACAAACACTGTTTTTGAAACAAATTTGTTTATTAGACCGGTTTCATACTTCGTTCAAAGTCTTTGAAGGGCATAAACCTATAATTTCAATTCTAAAGGCCTTTATTTATTTAAAAAAAAAGTTTATAATTCTTCTTTCAAAAAAGTGAAAATTAAGCGAAAAAATTCAAGAAAATATTTATCCATAATCGTACACCAGTTGCAAATGAGAACTAAGTATTGCCCAGAGGTCTTTGGAGCCGTCAGTAAGAAATTGAGCCGTCGGGAAATTTTGGGAACTTGGAGCTGGGAAACTGGAAACTTGGAGCCGAAAGTCAAAAAAATGGTTTGGGGTTAGATTTAAAGATTTAGAAATAGATTTTAGAGATTTCACACTTCTGATTTAAAGGTTTAGAAATAGGTTTTAAAGATTTCACACTTCTGACTTCAAGTTCTTTATTTTCGGCTCTAAGTACCCTTGGCTTCAAGGACCCTAAATCTTGGCCCAAGATTTAAACTCTGATCAAAAAATTTGGTGACAAAGTCACTCTTGAACATTGAAACAAAATTAGGAATAAAATATACTGTAATAAATAAGCAAATACTCAATGCAGGTTTCTATTTCGATGTGGCAAATTTCTGTTTCAATGTAACTAAAATAAAATTTCGCTTGAATCCATATTTTAGACACATTAAAAAATCTTATATAAAAATTAGATGTAAAAAGGTTTAGCGCTATTTGTAAGACTAATGAAAAGTATAATTAATATGTTTCACTCCTTTTTATAATAAATTTTATTAAATAAACCGCAGCAATTTTTTTAAAATACTTTTAGGGGAAAATTTAGCATATTTGAGTTATGATGATGTTACTTCTACCATTAACCAGCTGGTGGTTGACGATCCTCAATATTCTTGGTACAGCGAAGTGAAAAACTACTTGTTTCCAGACAAACAAATAAACAAAAACATTCCAATCGGCCATTATACCCAAGTTTAAAGTTTATTTTAATTTATTTATATTTATATCAAAAATAACTGGAACTTATATCATTTAAAAAAAACTAATATAGTTATTTTTAATTTGAATTCTTTGCTTAGAAAAAGTTTTGTAACACAAAAACCAATTTCTTCCAAATGACGTTTGGAATATTTGGCGACAAAAATTTTAGTGGCAGCCACTGAGCAGAAGCAACTTTTTATCTATTGATCTTTTTTATGATAATTCTGTAGTTTATAAGCTTAAAGGTGCGGTACACAGCCAACCTTTTTGTCTTCGATTTTGATAGTTTTTTGTAACAACTTTACCCTTGCTGCCAATAGCCCACAAAAATTTTTCATTTAAATTTCTTCCGTGGTTCAGGAGATATGACCTCCTAAAAATGGCGTTTTTTTGCGCATAAAAGATTGTTCAATTCCAATCGATATGTAAATTTTTTAAGTTACAAAATATGCATTTATGCATTTTAAGTTTAATTTCATAATTTGATTGTTAAGATTGAAACAGTATTTGTCGAGATATTGCATTTCCCGTACAAAAAAACCCCTCGATTTTTTTGCTAAAAAGACGAAGCGACGGTAGTGATTTTTAGGGCAAACATAGGAAACTTTTGAGCGAGTAGCGCGCTTTAGCGGGTTATTAGTGAGTTCAGTTTGCTGTATTTTATCGAGTTCGAGCACTGGTTAATACATTTTTTTGATTTTTTATTAAATAAATATACAAATTTAATTTTTTTACAAAAAATGTCTGTTTTGGTCTTTTTATATAAAAACTAATAATTTTACTTTCAGCACAGCACTCATTTCAAATTTGCCCTGTTTCACTTGATCTTTTACAGTTTTCTATTAAAAACCCAAGTTATAATTCGAAGTAACAGACAATCAAATATGTATAGCCTTAAAGTTGTTATTTTTAAAGCATATAAGAATGAAAAAAATTGCTAACTATTTTTGAAGTTATAATAGTAAAAACAAAAGGTGTTCGTACTTTTTGTTTCTAAAGTGAATTCATTCTTTTTTGTTTTTATATCTTTGTGAGAAATTATTTGTTAAATAAAGTTGATGTGAAAGCTTTATTAGATGTTAGATTTGAACGCGCGGGTTCGCTCACGCATTAAAAATTTTTGCTAACAAAATGAAACCCCACTTTAGTTTAGTTGATATTGTATGAGTGTGCGTACTTAGCAAGTCCCACCCATTTTTTCTGCTGGAAAAAGATTGGAAACGCTCGCAGACATATTTTTGGCATCAATTGCTAAAGCTCAGATAATAAATATTTTTCATACATCTCGTTTAAATTGCGTAATGCATGAGTTACGTTAATTGGTCAATTTTTTTACATTTAGTGGTCAACAGTATTTTCTAACCAAAGTATTAAAAGAAAAACGTGTTTGGTGCAGTTGTGTATATAACTGCACACAACTGCACCAAACAATAAGTTGTTGTTACACAACTGCACCCAACTGGAGATTACGTTATAACCAATTAAAACAATACCATTTATCATGATTAACAAAACAAGACCATTTATCATGATTAATAATCATCAAATTATAATTGCTAAGATTCAACTTAATCGTTGTTACTACGACAAAATGAACCACAATTGGTAGAAAATATATGCGAATGTAGGGTAACTGACTTAATTTCGGCCACGCTTTAATTTCGGCCACCAATTTAGAGTGTTAGAAAATCAGCTTTTTTTTAAACACAAAAAAACTAGCACAAAAGTAACTGGATGAATGTTGAATAAAGTGTTTTTGCAAAAGCTTTTTATTTGTGTTATTCTGCATTATCAACATTTTCATACAAAAAGTGATTTTTTGTGATTTTCTGGATTTTTGCTTTGTGTTTAAACTGCATCAAATTTAGAACGAAGCACTTTATAACTTTAAAATAACTTCTATTTAAAGCTCAAAACTGTAAATTTTCATGTTTTGATATTTTTTTTAAAATCACTTTGCAATGCGTTTAACTAACTGCGCATTTTAGGATTCCGTTAATTTCGGCCTCCTTAAAATTTACGTAGAAGAACCTGTTTAACACGATTTGCACCATCATATGTACAGGTGGGGTTACATAACACATAATTTACCATGTTGTATTAAATTATGAACATACCGGAAGGAATTTCTTAAAAATAATATTGAAACACAATAAAAAAGTTAGGTTATTTTCTTGGCGGAGGGATGCAGTCATATACTGAATATACTAAAAATCAATGTCAATGGAGCTTCCCCCAATCAAGTACCCAACCCACCAGTTACCACGATATAGAGTACCAATATTTTAAAAACTGTAAAAGTAAATTAAAACACGGTAAAAATGTCAGGTTATTTCCTTTGACAGAGGGATGCATTCATAAGAATTACGTAGTAAACATCTGTGCGGTGTGGAGTAATCCAACTTTCAATGTACTAGGTTTGATCTATCAAAAAACCGGTAGATGAATTTATGAAAAATTTTTGAAATGCAGTAAAAAACTCAGATAGGAGTTAAAAAGGTTATTTTCTTGGTTGAGGAATACAGTCAGATAGGAAACATCAAAGATAGGCAGGGGTTGGTGTGGAAATATGCCACTCCTTAACTTTTTTAACGTTTTGTTTATTCTTAAAGTTGATAAGTTTGGTTTATGTAGTCGTTTTTTTGTGTTTATGGCTTTTGTTTTTGTTTTTTTAAAATTTAAAAGGTGGCCGAAATTAAGGCGGATTTTGTGTTTTTGTAATTTTTAGGTTAAAAATATAAAAAAACTTAATAGAGTGTGGAATAAAATTTTTACCAGGGTTTCTTTAGAGTTGACTGGCTGTAACAAAAGCCATTTGATTTTGAAATATTTTTTCACACCAAAAAAATTCAACAAAAAACACGTGTTATTAAAACTTAGGTTTTTACATAATTATTTAAAGTCTTGCTAATAGCTATAAAAGTTTGCGAACCGGAAAAAATTAAGTTATATGTACCAAGAACAATACTTAAGAATAAATAATTTTTTTAAAAATATGTATCGTTCGTTTTAGCAATAGTTATAGCCAGTTTTTTGCAGGTGGCCGAAGTTAATGGCACACGCCTTAACTTCGGCCACTATAAACACAAAGTTTAAACCTCCACTAATTTTTAAGTGTAATAGAAATTTTTAAATTTTGCACTGGAATAACAAAAATAGCTGTCGTTTGATTTTTACACCGAATCCTGGCTCAATTAGAAGTGCCAGGAAAAACTTATCCAAAAAAATAAAAAAGGTGGCCGAAATTATTTCAGTTACCCTAACTCATTTTACATTTCTAATAGCACTCTATTACCTACGGAATAACTCACCGTCGCGTGTATTTTATAATGACTGTGGCGCATTTTGCTGCAGTAACGATGTTATATAAACAAAGGAACGATTTACGCATTTTTTCGTAAAGTTCCTTCAGTCTTATCTTATCTGAGAAATTTTTAGCTAAATACTAAAAAAGTTTTTGTATAAATCATAACTTTGTTAGCAAGAAATAATTAAGCAAGTTACTTGATCATGACTAATTATTCTTAATAGTTTTTATAAATAACAGTAAACGTGAACATTCTCCTCTTTTATTCATGGAACAATTGCACCAGTTAGGTTGGGCTTATGTCTTTAGTGATGTTTCCTGAAGTTCCGAGCTCCGGAGTTCTGAAGCTCTGCCTTATTTTTGTTCTAATTTATGAGTAATTAAAAAGTGAAGTCATAGATTGTTAATTTTTTTTGTACAATAATGTTTTTTTAAAATTTAAAAATTCACATAGGATATTTTTAGTGAATTAGAAGTTTAAATAAGCTAAAGTAGGTCATTTTAAAGAAGAGCTTCAGTACTCCGGATTCCATCCGGTGTAAATGGGCTCCGGAGCATAATATTGGAGTGTAAAAACATCACTATAGTGGGAAAATAAATAAATAATTTAATTTTTATCATAGAAACAATAAAAAAACTAGAATTAGGTTAGCTGACTAAATTTCGGCCACCTTTTTTATTTTTTTTTGATAAGTCTTTTCTTGTTTTTCCAATCTTTTAAGGGTATATATTGCTTCGTTCTAAATTTGATGCATTTTAAACACAAACCAAAAATTAGGAAAATCACAAAAAATTCACTTTTTGTATGAAAATGTTGATAATGCAGAATAACTTTTGCAAAAACACTTTATTCATCATTCATCCAGTGACTTTTGTGCTAGTTCTTTTGTGTTTTAAAAATAAGCCAATTTTTTAACTCTAAATTGGTGGCCGAAATTAAAGCCTGGCCGAAATTAAATCAAATACTCTACCACTTAATTTTTAAAATATTTGTTTTCTTTAAAATATAAAAATCACAAGATAAAAAACAAGAGTAGCTCGCAGCAAAAGCTTAATTTTGTTGAACCCAAAAACGTACATAAAAGAGCCGCATCAATTATGCTTAAAGTTTCAAGTATAATGTATTTTTATTTTTAGATGATTTGGGCAAACACAGAAGAAATCGGGTGTGCAATAACGAAATGCAGTGAAATGGCTGACAGTTTTGGCAAAGTTCAAGCTAGCAATGTTAGCTATCTAGTTTGTAACTATGGTCCAGCGTAAGTTAGGGTAACTGACTTAAGTTCAGCCACCTTTTTTTATTTTATTGGATAATTATTACGCGGCTCTTTCAATCCAGCCAAGATTCAGTATAAAAATCTAACAATAGCTATTTTTGTTATTCCAGTGCAAAATTCAAAAATTTCTGTTATACTTAAAAAACAGTCGAGCTTTAAACTACTTTTCTAAAGTGGCCGAACTTAAGGCGCGTGCCATTAAGTTCGGCCACCTAGAAAAAAATGGCTATAACTATTGCTAAAACGAACAATAAATATTTTTAAAGGTTGCAAATTTCTCCTTGGGTATTGTTCTTGGTACATAATATTTAATTTTTTCCGTTTGACAACCTTTTATAATTAATAGCAAGGCTTTAAATAAGTATATCAAAACCTTGAAAATCCTGTTTTAAAATGTTGTGTTTTTTGTTCAATTTTTTTTGCGTGAAAAAACTATATCCACAAAACACGACTTTTATTACAACCACCCAACTTTAAAAAAAGTATGGTAAAAAGTTTTTTCCACTCTATTGGATTTTTTTATATTTTTAACCTAAAAAATAGCAAAAAACAAAATCCGCCTTAAATTCGGCCACCTTTCAGGTTTTAAAAAAACAATAACAAAACCCTAAAACACAAAAAACAATTAAATAATTCAAATTTTCAGTTTTAAGGATAAATAAGACGTTAAAACAGTTGGGGAGGGATATAGCTCCGCCACCTTTGCCTATCATTAATGTTTAATATCTGACTGCATCACTACGCTAAAAAATAACTTGGCTATTTTTTTACTGCGTTTTAATATTTTTTGGGAAATTCCTTATGGTCCATTGGTATATAATCCAAACGTAAATTATTAGGTAACCCCACCTGCTAACATTTTTACTACAAAATCCCTCTGACTGCATCCCTCCACCAAAAAAATAACCTGACAGTTTTACTGTTTTTATACCTTTTTGCAACTTTTTGAAGAATAAAACATGTGTTTAAAACGTTAATAAAAGGTTAATAGTGTTTATAGTAGTATTATTTAACATGTATGCCTTAACTATTGAACGGCATATTCGATTTGAAATCAAAAAACTAAGATAAATTCTCAATTGAAAACTAACTACCTGCGAAGCGGAGAAAATTTGGTTTTTTGACTATTAATATGTTTTTGAAAGGCATCAGGAAAGTTTCTGTATTAATATTAAAGAAAAGATTTTTTTCTCCCAAAATTAAAAAAAACTTCAGGGTTTTACCTTACGAAAAAATCCGGTTTTGCCGGATTTAGAATGGGGCGCCCCCCTCCCGCCCCCTGGGCACGCCATTGACCCCATTCAATCAGAAGTTTTTTACTATAACAGAAGTTTACGATGGAAATAAAACGGAATTGTCCCCTGGAAAACCTTTTTAAAATTTTAATTTATTATTAATAGTAGTTTTATTTAACAAGTGTTATGCCGCTATGTCTTCACAGACCTGTGCACAGTCCGGAAATCACCTCTACTTTATTGCATAGATGTTTTGCGGGGGGACAAAGGAGTCTACCCCCTAGAGCCAAAATTCGGACCCCCCCACTAGAAAAAATTCAGGGTTTTTTTAGTTAAAAACAGCGTGTTTAAATACATTATTTTTAGGCCTAAATAGGCTGTTTTAGTATATAAAATCTAATATTAGACCTAAAAACACTTAAATTATTGATTTAAAAAAATTGTTAAAAAATCGGTCCCCTGACCCCCTTAATTTTGAAATCTCGCAACCGAGGTCAATCCCGAGGTTAGTACACGTATGGGAGGGAATTGCATCTTATATCGGCTTTATTTTACTTTTAATTAAAGGTATATTAAATACACAATTATAAGCTTTTTGTTACCCATCTTAATTTAATTTTTGATATTAAAATGATATATTTAATAAACGAGCTAATAAGATTTACCTCGACCAATTTACCTCGACAATTTTTCCAAAAGCCTAAGCTTACGTTTTCCTAAGCCTTAGCAAAACCTAAAACATCAAGCAAAGCTTCTGTCAAATAAATTTATCGAAAGTTTTGCTTGATTTTTAAGTTTTGCTGAAAGCTTAGAATCAGGAAGCCGTAGGCTTGGGCTTTAAGGAAGAAGCTGCCAAAGTAAACCGAGTTAGCCGAAACAGGTAGGCAAGTGATTGAAGTTAAAAAAATACATCACAAACACAACTTAAAAATAAAATCGAAAGCATATTTTACATTGTGTTATTGTAAAATAATTGGATTATTTCAATTTACACCATATAAACTTTTGACATGACAAGCCGAACGAAACAAAAAATATAAAAATCTTTGAAAGTACAGTACCGTAATATTTGAACACGGCAAATGAAGATATACGGGTATATATACGATACTTTGATAATGGAGACCCGTACTTGTTTGATGGCATATCTAAATCCGAAATTAAAATGTCGAGTTCCGAATAGGTAGGCGAGCGAACTGGTCACACGTTTAATATTAAACCTTTTATGAAAGCATTATATTTTAATGCACGTAGTCTTAAAAACTCATTGGAAGAATTCAATATTTTGATTTCGGGGCAAGATTGCACTTTTGGTGATATAGATATACTAATGGTAACAGAAACATGGTTAAACGAGAGTATTACTAATCAAATGATAAATAAATTTGGTGCCTATGATATTTATAGAAAGGACAGACAAAATGTTGAAGGAGGTGGTGTATGTATTTTAATTAAGCGTATTCATCATGCCACGGAACTTGTAAATTCAGAAAGATACTCAAATGTTGAAGTAGTCGCAACTGATTTTACAATTTTGAATAAATCAAAACTAAGAATTATTTGTTTATATAGAAAACCACAAACGACTCGTGAATTTGACAGTACAATTTTCTTAATGCTTCGTGAGATTATCGAGGATTTTCAAGGATCAGTCATTCTTTCTGGCGACTTTAATTTGCCAGGAATCATCTGGCTCTATTTCTTTGTGGAATCCAACAATCAAAACGAAAAATAATGGCTTTCATTTTTCTTCGAGCTAGGTTTAAATCAGTTAGTTTGTTTACCAACTAGAAACGATAAATTTCTCGATTTAGTGTTAGTTAATGACCCAGAAATTTTTACTCAAACACAAGTTAAGTCAGGTTTTTCGACTTCAGATCATAATTCAATTGAATTAACGCTTAATCCTAATGTTTTTGTAAACAGTTGTGACACCATAACTAATCAACGATGGGTGCCTGATTTTTCCAAAGGCAAATACGAAATGCTTTCTCTCTTCTTGATGACAGTGGACTGGGACCATCTTTTCTCTTTTTGTACTAATGTCGAAGAATATTGGCAGTGTTTTAAAGACATTTTATTTGAGGGAATCAGGCGACATGTTCCTCTTAAACCAGCTAATAGTGTAAATTATAAAAATAAACTTTCGGCATATCTCACACGATTACAGCGCAAAAAACAAAAACTTTGGCGCAAATGCAAAAAAACTTCAAATAAATCAGAATATAAGCTTCTAGTTAAAAAATATAAGCAATTGGTCAAATCATACCACCAAAACGAGGAAGAACGTATTTTAAATTCAAAAAACATAAAAAAATTTTATAACTATGTTAATAAAAAAATTAGAATTAAGGAGAATGTGCCACCACTTTTTGACTATAATGGTTTAGTTGTTATCGACAACAAAAATAAGGCCGAGCTTTTTGCAAGTTATTTTACCTCGGTTTTTACGAACGACGATGGTAATCTACCGATTTTCAATCCACAAAATTTTGGAAACCTAAGAATATGACATTTTCGGTTAAAACTGTAATAAACTCAATCAAAAAGTTGCCTAACAAAATGGCAAAAACCCCAGATGGTTTTCCTGCTTATTTCTTCAAACGTTTAAAAAATTTAATTGCTGATCCATTATCAAAAATTTATTAAAAATCGTTTAACTCTGGCCGTTTGCCCAAAAACGGCCAGAGTTAAAAACAGGTTTTGTAATTCCAATATATAAAAAGAAGTCAAAAAGTGATCACAAAAATTACCGCCCAATTTCTTTAACCTCATTTGCGTGCAAACTTATGGAATGATTGGTTATGGATGAGCTATCAGCCTTCTTTGTAAATATTTTGTCTAGGTGCCAACATTGCTTCTGGCTAACAACTTAACTATAAGCCAGTTGCTGGAAACTCTAAATTATTGGACTACTTCTCTCAAAAATAGAAAATCAGTCGATGTCATCTACTTGGACTTTGCAAAGGCTTTTGACGTGGTATCACATCAAAAGCTTTTGTACAAATTAGAAAAATATGGGTTACTGGAAGGTTTCTAAAATGGATTGAGGCGTTTTTAGTTGGAAGAAACCTTAAAGTTTTGTTAGG
>JASAMX010025907.1:0-40920 GCA_030248175.1 Microlaimidae sp. YZB2_3
CAAAAATATCATTTAATAACAAAATCATTTTATTTTAGTTTTTATATTTACATTTTTTTAATTGGCCCTTAATTTTTAGCTGTGGCTCTTTCAGAAAATTTTAGAGTCGGTTTTTTTAGGTTAAAATAAGAAATTTTGTTATGGAGCGCTGACTTTTATTTAAATATTTTTAATTCAACCATAAACAACTTTCGCATTAAACCATAAATTTAGTCAGCCTAAAAAAAACTTCTGCTTCGAAAATATATAAAATACTACCAAAAAAAGCACAAAAATATATCGAAATTCGATTATTATTTGGTGGATTTTAACGCTAGTATTAAAAGTAGTCATAACTTTTTAAATAGTCAATTAATTTTTAAGATTTAAGTTACATTTTATTTGTAATGTTTTTTTTAAATACATTGATATTAAACTACTTTTAATGCACTATTGTTTGAATTATTAAAGAGTTTTAAGTTATTAATCAAATAAAAAAAGTCCAGAATAGTTGAAACTAATGGAAAAAGAAAAAGAAGAGTGGGGTGGGGTGAGTTAAAAGGTGGGAGTTTAAAATAGGCCAAAAATGTTTGTATTAGGAAAGTATTTTTTGAAAAATTATAAATAATCCGATGTTTAATTTACAAAAAAATTATTAATACAGTAATAAATAAATCCATCATTTTTACAGCATTTGACGATTATAATGCTATTTTACTTTTTAGGTTCGTGAGTTAGTGCAGAAATGCTAATTTTCAAACTTCACTGACTTCTGTACTTTTTTAAAAAAATTAAGATTTAACAAATTGTTAATCCTACATAATATAACCGCCCAAACTATTTTATTTTCCTAAATTTTTACTCGCCTCATCGTCATTTTTTCGGTTACTCTATACTATTTTATTCGTCTTTTTACTTTAAGTGTTTTTGCAGCAGTGCAAGCAAACGCATGAAGAGGCGTGTTTGTATTTGCGGATTTAGAGTCGATAGAGCAGTGGGAAATTGGAGCTGGAATTTGGAGCCAAAAACATGGAATTTGGAGCCGTATATTGGGAACTTGGAGCCGTAAATTGGCAACTTGGAGCCGTAAATTGGGAACTTAAATCCGTAAATTGGGAAGTTGAAGCCGTAAATTGGGAGCTTTGAGCCGCAAATTGGGAACATGGAGCCGTAAATTGGGAACTTGGAGCCGTAAATCGGAAACTTGGAGCCGTAACTTGGGAACTTGGAGACGTAAATTGGGAACTAGGAGCCGTAAATTAGGAATTTGGAGCCGTAAATTAATTTTTGTTATTTTCTGCAATTGGTTTACTACTTAACGTTTTGCAGTGAAAACTAGCAGGAGAAACCTTAACATTTGATTTATAAATTAAAATTTGCACAGACGCATTAAATTTCCAAAAAAATCCTGATCTTGTGTGAACTTGTATAAAAAATTCCTCCGCATTAAAGTCATGTGAGCGTGTCTAAATTAGTCACGTGAGCAAACTGTCGCAGCTACGTTTGGTTTACCTTTAGTGCAGGTATGTAGTTAGTTGGACAAAAAAAAAAAAAAAAAGGGGGGCCAACGTAAAAAAACACGCACCACAGAACCAATCAAACACAAAAGGAAAAGATCAAAAAAGAAGAAGGCAAAAAACACCCGCCAAAAAAAGATCGAAAGCTCAGATTATGATCTATCCTACGGTAATAGTTGCATTGTTTACCGAATATTCTATATCGAGATATAGTTTGATGAATTTATAGCTCAAAAACAGTTTTTGGCCATTTAAAAATTTGATTAGCTCAGCTTTTCTTGCAATTTTATAGAAAGTTAACGAAAAATAGAGGCAACTTTTAGATGTAATTTGAAGTAAAACGTAATTCAAAATTTTAAGAAAAATAAAAAAATCGGTGTTTATAAAATTCAAATCAAATAAAAAAATCCTGAATTAGTTTTTTAATCAAATACAATTCAAAGTATTAATAGACTTGTGTCTAACTATTTCCAAACTTTTATTAAAATCTGAGCGAATCAAATTTTTTCAATTTTCATTTAAATTTTTTGATTTGACGCCGAAAAACTACAATTCGAAACGTTTGTTTAAAAGTATCTTTTACGAGAGAGATCTCAGATGGGCCAGTAGCCGAGTGGTTAAGTGTGGGACTCGGATCCTACGTCCCGTAGGTTCGAGTCTCCCGCATGCAATATTTTTAACGTGAAAAAAATTTTTTTTATTTTTAACTTTTAAATTAAAAAAAGTGTTCTTTATTCAAGATACGCTAAATGAAAAATGAAAAAATTTAATTATTTTGATAATGACTTTTATTATAATATAATGTATTTTTGACATGTATTTTATTGGTGTCATTTAATGATTGCGGACGATAAGAATTTTTTTAAGAAAAATGAATGTCAAAAATTGAATTAGCAGGTCAAATTTCACCACGTTAGTAAAAATTAATTAGAAAGATCTGCGGTCGAAAATCTAACTATCGATTTTCTACCTTAAAAAGGAGCTCCGACCCCCCCCCCCCAACATGGATAGAACAAACGGTGGTGTATTTGGAAACAAATACAGTTTAAAGACACAACGCACACACACACAATTTTTATTAATATAATCTAAAAAGTTTTTGCTAGCACGTTTATTAAAATGCTTTTTAATACCTGAAAACTATATAAATAATTATTTTATGTTTTAGGCATTAGTAAAATAATTTATACGAATAAAAGAATAACCGGTGAAATATTATGGAAATATTCTCGGCCCAGGGCGGCCACCCCCCCCCCCCCCCAAACCTTTTTAAACTTTTTCTCAGAGAGTAAATATTGTGTTTTTTTATATATTGTTTTGAATAAAATCCAGAATTATTCATGGATTGTACACTTAAGAATCCAGGAGTATATAACTCTAAATGCCCCCACAACACTGTTTAAAACACTTTGGACAAAGTCTCTTATGCAGAAGTTTTAGAAAACCCAAAATTATTTGAAAACAAACCGGAATTAAAAATTTCTAGTGTATCGCCTTTAGAAAAGTAAATTATTTTTCTCCCCCCGGGGGCACCCCCCAGACCCGAGAAGGGGAACGTCCGAATTTGGAACGCCGCGGGGGGGACTACCCCTCACACCCCCGATTTCTAGGGGGTTGGACGCCAAGGTTGTTATGAATTCTGGGGGGACAGAGGGGGCACGGCCACCCCCCCCCCCCTTGAAAAATTATCCCCCCCCTTTGGACCCACCCCCCCCCCAACCCAAAGCTCCAGCGGTCCGGCATGACCCCTCCCAAGCGAGCACCCCCCTCCACTCCGACCAATATGGAAAATCTGTCAAAAACACGTTAGACAAAAGTGTTTCAATACACTAGTACCTAAATGGCTTATACATAAATTTCAATTTGACGTAAAAACACTTAAATTATTGGTTAAAAAAATTTTGCTGAAAAATTGGACCCCCCTGAGGACCCCCCCCCCAGATTTGACTCTCGAGGTTGTCCAAAATTAGGACAAACTCCGAAAGATAAATTTTAGTCCTTCCCCGGGGGACCCCCCCCAAAAGCCTAATAACACCATCTCGCCCCCTACCCCTCTGCAGGATTAGTATTTACCCCCCCTTTTCCGCCGCCCCAAATAAAATTCTGGGCACGCCACTGTTTGTTAACTGTGTATTTCTATTAGTGATGTTTCTATCCCCTCCAATGCTCCAATATTATGTTCCGAGCGCCGCAGTAGAGGAACCACTTGTCAGCTTCATTTTAAGGTAGAACACCACGGTTAGATTTGGACGACAGATCTTTTCTAATTAATTTTTACTAACGTAATTTGACCTGCTCATTCAATTTTTGACATTCATTTTTCTTAAAACGTTCACAATCATTAAATGACACCAATAAAATACATGTCAAAATACATTATATTATAATAAAATTCATTACCAAAAATATTCTGTTTTTTTCGTTTAGCGTATCTTGAATAAAGAACACTTTTTTAATTAAAAGTTAAAAATTAAAAAAAAAATTTTTCGACGTTAAAAATATTGCCTGAGAGAGACTCGAACCTACGGGTCCGAGGATCCGATTCCGAAACTCTAATCACTCTGCTACTGGCCATCTAGAGATCTTGTAAAAAATACTTTTAAACCGAGGTTTCGAAATGTAGTTTTTCGGCGTCAAATAAAAAAAAATTTAAATGAAAATTTAAAAATTTGATTCGCTCAGATTTTAATGAAAGTTTGGAAATAGTTAGACAGTCTAATCAATACTTTGAATTGTATTTGATTAAAAAACTAATTCAGGATTTTTTATTTAATTTTTCTTTAAAAAACATAGATTTTTTTAATTTTCTTAGATTTTGAATTACGTTTTACTCCAAACCACATTTAAAAGTTGCACCCTATGTTTCGTTAACTTTTTTAAAAAATTGCAGGAAAAACAATAAAAGAAACTATTACCGTTGGATACATCATAATCTGAGCTTTCGATCTGTAGAATGAGTAAGTATAGTACCAATATAAAGTTGATCGATTAAGTATAAACTAAAAGCACACTATAAACAGGCGGAGTAGTTTTTACGTGTAAATACGCCTTCAACATTCAAAACAAAATTTTTTGACTCAACTAATTTCCAAACTTTTGTCGATTCTGATTGGTTCATTAGTGGTGCAGTGTTTTGATTAATAACCGTACATGGCACCCCCTTTTTATTTTTTATTTTTGTTAGAAACCAGGAGGAACATACAAAACCTAGCATACACTGCACTAAAGGTAAACCAAACGTAGCTGCGACAGTTTGCTCACGTGACTAATTTAGACACGCTCACATGACTTTAATGCGGAGGAATTTTTTATACAAGTTCACACAAGATCAGGATTTTTTTGGAAATTTAATGCGTCTGTGCAAATTTTAATTTATAAATCAAATGTTAAGGTTTCTCCTGCTAGTTTTCACTGCAAAACGTTAAGTAGTAAACCAATTGCAGAAAATAACAAAAATTAATTTACGGCTCCAAATTCCTAATTTACGGCTCCTAGTTCCCAATTTACGTCTCCAAGTTCCCAAGTTACGGCTCCAAGTTTCCGATTTACGGCTCCAAGTTCCCAATTTACGGCTCCATGTTCCCAATTTGCGGCTCAAAGCTCCCAATTTACGGCTTCAACTTCCCAATTTACGGATTTAAGTTCCCAATTTACGGCTCCAAGTTGCCAATTTACGGCTCCAAGTTCCCAATATACGGCTCCAAATTCCATGTTTTTGGCTCCAAATTCCAGCTCCAATTTCCCACTGCTCTATCGACTCTAAATCCGCAAATACAAACACGTTGCTTCAAGTGTTTTTGCTGCACTGCTGCAAAAACACTTAAAGTAAAAAGACGAATAAAATAGTATAGAGTAACCGAAAAAATGACGATGAGGCGAGTAAAAATTTAGGAAAATAAAATAGTTTGGGCGGTTATATTATGTAGGATTAACAATTTGTTAAATCTTAATTTTTTTAAAAAAGTACAGAAGTCAGTGAAAGTTTGAAAATTAGCATTTCTGCACTAACTCACGAACCTAAAAAGTAAAATAGCATTATAATCGTCAAATGCTGTAAAAATGATGGATTTATTTATTACTGTATTAATAATTTTGTAAATTAAACATCGGATTATTTATAATTTTTCAAAAAATACTTTCCTAATACAAACATTTTTGGCCTATTTTAAACTCCCACCTTTTACGCATTCACCCCACCCCACTCTTCTTTTTCTTTTTACATTAGTTTCAACTATTCTGAAGTTTCTTTATTTGATTAATAACTTCAAAACTCTTTTATCATTCAAACAATAGTGCATTAAAAAAGTAGTTTAATATCAATGTATTTAAAAAAACATTACAAATAAAATGTAGTTAAATCTTAAAAATTAATTGACTGTTTGAAAAAGTTATGACTACTTTTAATACTAGCGTTAAAATCCACCAAATAATAATCGAATTTCGATATATTTTGTGCTTTTTTTGGTAGTATTTTATATATTTTGAAGCAGAAGTTTTTTTTAGGCTGACTAAATTTATGGTTTAATGCAAAAGTTGTTTATCATTTCATCTTTAAATAAAAGTCAGCGCTCCATAACAAAATTTCTTATTTTAACCTAAAAAAACCGACTCTAAAATTTTCTGAAAGAGCCACAGCTAAAAATTAAGGGCCAATTAAAAAAATGTAAATATAAAAACTAAAATAAAATGATTTTGTTATTAAATGATATTTTTGTTGACATTAACATAAATACTAAATCCCGGCAAGGACGGGGTGCCACATTTGGGAAAAACCTTTTTTACCTTACTCCTACCTGCCTCCGCCCTGCCTTTTACCGGCCTCCTAGGCAGTTTTAGCTGCCTCCTATCTGCCTGCATATGCTTCACCATATAGAAGGCAGGACCACCTGCCTCCTACCTGCCTCCAAGGCAGTTTTACTTGCCTCCACCCTGCCTCCCACCTGCCTCCACCCTACCTTCTAGCTGCCTACTAGGCAGTTTTAGCTGCCTCCTATCTGCCTGCTTACGTGTATATGCTTCACCATATAGGAGGCAGGACCACCTGCCTCCTACCTGCCTCCAAGGCAGTTTTACTTGCCTCCACCCTGCCTCCCACCTGCCTCCCTGCCCTGGTTGGGTTCATCTACTATAATGGAGCAGTCAGGATTTCATTTCAGGGACGTCAGTCTGGGGGAGGGGAGAAAAAGTGTTGTCAAAGCGGCGCGAAGCGCTGCCGCCTGCGCCGCGTAGCGGCGCCGCGCCAGCCGCCGGGGGGTCTGGGGGGTGCCCCCCACAGCCGCCGGAGGCGAAAATTTTTTAAAATATATACTAAAAACGGCTTAAAAATCGTCTCCTGGTGATCGCGTGAACATACCTTTTACTTTTGTTTTTTTACCTAATTTCTACATAATTTTCTGTGATCTTAAAATATCAGTCAGGGGGGTTCGGGGGGAACAATGCCCCCCGAATAGAGAAAATTTATAATTTGAGGCGCTAAAATACACTAGGAATTTTAATTCCAAATGATAGTAATTACAAAATTTAAGGTTTTTTATAGCTATACTATACATTTATAACATGTGTTTAAAATGTTAAAAAAAGATAATAGTGTTTTATAGTAGTTTTATTAAACATGTATGCCTTAACTACTGAATGGGATAATCGATTTGAAATTGAAAAACTAAGATAAATTGCCAATTTAAACTGCCCGCGTAGCAGGGAAATTTAAACTGCCCGCGTAGCGGGGGAATTTAAAGGTAATAAACGGTAATAAACGGGAAAATAAGGTAATAAACACTCGAAAATTTTTTAGTCCTTTTATAACACTTAAAAATTTTTCTTTGGGAGGCGAATTTGGGGGGGGGGTGTCCCCGACTACCCCAAATTCAAGGGGGGGTGTCAGCAAAATCCGAAATTTTGGGGGGGGGGTATAACCCCCCCCCTGCCCACTTATGGTCACACCCCGTTTGACCCACTATTACATGAACTTACAAATTGTGACTCAATGTTACATGACCTGATTTCTCCGTATTATAGTTCGTTTGCAGTTGGCTCCTTTTGCCATAAGGTGTAGATGGCGGTTTTCTACTCAAAACGCAAAAAAAAAATTTTTTTGAAAATTTTTGCGTTGACTCATTCAGACTTCCAAACTTCAGTTTGGAAGTAATTAGAAGTTAAAGGTGCGGTGCGGAGTCAAACTATTTGTCGTTTGGTTAACGTTTGGTTAATATGAAATATTTTATACTAGTAGTCTAGATTTATTTATATTCAATTTTAACTATTATTTGATTTATATTTAAAAATATAAAGTTTATAAAATTATACTGCAGGTTACTTTTCTTAAAAATGCAATGCGGCATAATTAATTTTCTCAGCAAAATAAGTTGTAACAGATTAATCTTCTTCGCAAAAGAGACAAAAGGGGTCTTTCACATATGGAATAAAAGTGTTGGCCGATTATTTTGCGGGTGGGACACATAATCTAGATTTTCCTTACTAAGAAAAGTGTCATGCTGCGGTTAAATTTCTCAGCCAACCGGTCGTTACCCGTCCCCCAGACAGACGGATAAACGCGCGCCGTCCGTCCGGCAGACAGACCGGTAAACGCGCGCCCCCTTTAAAGCGGGAGTATAATACCATCACTCCTTTACCTAAGACAATGATCTCAGCGCTCCTTCTTCTAAATGAGTCTTCAATTTTATATTAAAGCCCAGGCGATTTCTGTTTTTTTTTTGATATATAAAAATAGTTTTTAGCACTTCTACGGCTTAAGTAATAACGCTTTAAAAAGTCCTTTTTTTCACAACATAAAAAGCAGTGTTTTCTGCATGTGAAAATTCAACTCAAAATTCCGAACGACAGGAACGTAATACCATAATATATAACTGCATACCGTTAGAACCGCTTACTAATAGTGAACAACCTTGTACTAATTATTACGCGTTAGCTATATTATTAACAAAGATACAACCAGATTTACGAGCGGAAGTTTTTGACAAATTTAAATTTTAAGTTCAATTCAACATAAAATTTGCACTGAGCCAAAAAATTAAAAATCAAAGTTTTTAAAAAAAAATTCGTGATTTTTCTGAGTAAAATGATTTGCTTTTTTGTGTTTTGGTTGTTTATTTACCAAGTTATTGCAAAAACAAAAAAGTGGCCCGCCGCATATTTTGCTATCTTGAGGGAGTTTGGCACCCCCCTAGAGTTAACTAAAGTTAGCTAAAGATTGAGTACAACACTACAGTTAACCATTGATTTGCTAAATGGAAAACTGCATGCGTTTCCCAAAAACAAAAACTACTTCATCAAGCCATACATGGGCAAGTTGGTCCGGAGTGGGGTGCTTAAACCCGGAATTAGCGGGAGGGCTAAAATCCGAGAAACGCATTTTACCCAAATCATTTTCTGCAGAGCATTTTACCCATATCGTTTTTTTGATTTTGAAGGAAAAATAGGTGAAAAAACACTAATAGGCAATTAGCAGTGATTTTAAAGACATTTTTTTCTTCATTTTTCCAATTAGTGGAGGTTTCACCTTATCTTCCGCTCCTCCCACTTCTGAGTGGGGGGGGGGTTAAACGTTAAACACCCCATCTCAGAATTTGGGGAGGGTTAATTCCCCCAACCCACCCCCTCTCCTGTGCCCATGTATGCATCATGCCAAACTAAACTTAATTCTGTAAACGTAAAGAACCAGCCATTAATCAGGCGCTATTTGTTTGTCATTACCGTGCCGGTGGCTCAATGGCACTGAAGTTTATGTGGTGGCTAAGAAATTCAAATAAAAACATTTTTCTAAATTTTTTTTTCGCGTTTAAATGTATTTACAGAATTTTAAAGAAAAAATACAATATTATAAGATACAAAATTCTAAAGATACAAAATAAAAATCTAATTGCAGAAAAAAACGAATAAAGTCTATAAAAATTTTTAACGTTACACTTACTAATCCAACTGCCGCCATATGTCTGGGAGATATGGAAAGGTCTGCCGCTTTGACTTCCCAAACCTTAAAACATTATTTAAAGCACCAACAATATTATTCGAAAAATTAAACACTGATCAACCTAATTATTTCAAACAGCAGTAGCGATTTTATATTTGTGACGGGTGACACCAAGTCCTTCTATAAAAGTTATCATTAACTAATACAAATTTTACAGTACAATAACACTGCTGGATTACCTGTACAGGTTCAAACCAATGGTCTGGTACTTGAGTAGTATCGTAGCGAAAATACGGTTTCGGACCCTCAGTAACTTTGTCTTTGAAAAAATCATTCAATCTTGTCAAATCCTCATCTTTAAAACCCGTGCCAATCTAAAAAAAAGTCAAATTAACTAACGGGAACTTTGAATTGTTTTTTTATTCTCAATTAAATGTTAAACATTTTTTATTCTCAATTAAATGTTAAACATAATGTTCCAAGTTGGGTTTTTTCCTAAAAAATAAAAGTTACTCTCGATTTACTTTCATACGCCCCAAAAATGTCCAGCTCTCATTAGCTTCCAATGGAACCTTAGATTTGGTACAAAATCGCGAAAAAACATTTTGACTATACCTTTATGAAGTTATGAAGTATACAAGGGCGTAGCCAGGGGGGGTTGTACGGGTGGCAACCCCCCTTTCGGGTTTTTTAAAATTTTTTTTACTTCGTTAAGGTGTAAATTTTGAAAATTTTTTGGCACTCGCTTTCGCTCAGCGCTCGATTTTTTTCTAAGCTCCTTTTTATAGCATAAAATCACTGTTTCTAAACCAAATTATTAGCTTATCTTATTAGCTGCATATTATTATATTAGATTGTAAGACTTCAGAGAGGTAACCAGAGAGACACTGGAGTACCCAAAAAGTAAATAATAAGAAAGCACAAAGAAATCTTAGAAAAGAGAAGGAAAATAACATACATAAGTAATTAAAAAATGTCACTAATCAAAGCAAAATGCAACACAGCACCAGTTGACCACTAGTGAGCAAATTAAAGCAAATTTTTAATTGAAATCAAATAAATGATGGAAAGTTTCAAAAATCAATGAGCAGATCAAACAATAAAATTTAAAAAATTGGTGATTTATTAGTATAATTCATTTCACATATTGAAGTTTATAATTTTCCTTACTATTTTTAAACAAAATATATAGCAGATAGACTTAAATAAGTGCGTCTTCGCCTTTAACTGATGTAAAAACAATAAAATAACCTAAAAAATGCGCAATGCGCAAAAATTTGGTGGTTTTTAACGTTTTTAGCTAATTTTTAAAAAAAGTCGAAAATTTCGAGCTACAACCCCCCCCTTTTGAAAAATTTGTACTGGCTACAAACCCCTCCATTCCGAAATCCTGGCTACGCCCATGGAAATATAATAACTATACCTTGCAAATACTTTGATATTCTTCATTAAAGAAATCATAGCAACCCAACAGATAGCCGCCATAAACACCGGTTCGTTTTCCGGTTCCTAAATAGCCGCCCATTACTACCAAATCCAGCGTGTCTCCAACGCCTTCTAAGTAATCTTTCTTTAGCTAAAAAATAACACACTATTAACAATAAAACGCCGTTACTTCAGTTATGTGTTATGTCATAAAATTTTTACGACATGCCAAAGTTAATTTGTTAAAAAACTGAATAATGCTATTGCGCACAGTTTAGCTACTAAATTATTATTTTAATTCAACTATAATTGTGAATTGGTGGGATGGGATCATAGGTGTGCAGGGAGGGGGGTTATACCCCGCCAAAAATCCCGATTTTAGCTGACACCTCCCCCCCCCTAAATTTTGGGGGTACCCCAGACACCCCACGCCCCCCCCCTAAAATTTGGGGGGTCTCAGTGCTAAAAACGCTAAAAATGGAATACTTGAGGTATACCCCTAAAAAATTTTTTAGGACACCCCCCCCCAAATTTCGGGGGTCGGGTATATCCTCCCCCCAAAATCCGGAAGGCTGCCCACCTATGATTGGGATCACGCACATATTCCATTTTTTAAAACGTTTTCCAAAAAAAAACCACAATATTTAGCAAAAAATGCTTCTATGTTTTTGGGAAAATATTACCTTAAGCCAGTTGTGAGAGCGCTTCGCTATTTCGTAAGTTGCGTCTTTATCCAGAGTTTTTACCATAAGACCCTCACAGTTACCTTAAATAATTTTAATTACAAAGTAAATTAAAAATTACCAACCGTGAAAAATATTATGATAAATTAAATTTACGGGTAAAACGGATTTTATTTTTTGGACCAAAGCGAGATCGCATCCCAGTTTCCCCGAAATGTTTTCGCAACACACGTGTTTTTTTACTCGACTGATATCTGTTTAACGGCTGCATAATCAATAACTAACCGATAACGCGTTCTAATGGGTTAAAACAACTCCGCCACTGTGTATACAGTGCCTGTCCCAAGCCAGGATAAAGGAGGTGGGTTACAGAGGAACTTGTGGCAGTTTCTCTGTAAATTTTTTCTACGCGGGATGCCTGCAGCATTATCCTCATCGATGTGTCGTCGTTAAACGACTAGGAGAAAAGCGTGACGGAAGTCCCTGCACTACGATTGCTGACAAGTCTGTCGCAGTTCTGCCGCTCCTAATAAAGATCATGGATCCGAAGGATAATTGGAACAATTTCCTAGCAGCCAAAGGAACAGCGAAGAAAAGACTTAACCGAAGCAAAAATCTCTGCCACAAGAGCAAACAGAAGAAGAATGGGTTAAAACTTGTTTATTAAAAAAACTTCCAAAATCATCTAATTTAAAATAGCTACGTTTTTCTAATAATAAAAACAAAAATAACCCGTACAACATATTTTTTCCCTAACAGTTTTTTTTATTTTTGTGTTTATTATTAATGTAAAAATACAGCCAATAATAAATAAATATTATTATTATAAAATGAAACAACTATAAATCCAAATAATATAATATTAATACAATAGCTAAAAAATGCTGGGTGGTGTGGTTTTCCCACGTGGTACCTGGCGGGCAAGGTTAACACTAGCTTTTGTCATGAGAATAAAATGGTAACACGTTTTCAGACCTGTGCACTGCCCCCCCCCTCCGGGGTTTAAACGGGGGGGGGCAATTCCAAAACGGGGGGGGGCACGGGGGGCAACTTTTTTGAAACAAAGGGGGGGCAAGCAGGGGGGAAAGAAAAAAAAGAGAGAAAAAAGGAGAACAAAAAAGAAAAAAAAGGGAAAAGAGAAAAAAGGGACAAAAAAGCGAAAAAAAAAGGTAAAAATAGGTCTGAAATGGCTTAAAATATATTGAAATAGGCTAAAAACTGCAAAAAAATTGCGATGATGGCGTCATCATAGGTCAAAAATGGCGTCATAATTTTAGGGTACTTTTTCATTTTTTGGCGGGGGGGGGGGGCAATAAAACGGGGGGGGCAAATCCTCCAATAAAACGGGGGGGCATTTCCAGACCGTGCACAGGTCAGGTCTGCGTAATAATACAGAAACTTTCCTGATGCCTTCCAAAAGCATATTAATAGTCAAAAAACCAAATTTTCCCCGCTTCGCGGGTAGTTTAAATTGACAATTTATCTCAGTTTTTCAATTTCAAATCGATTTTGCCGCTCAATAGTTAAGGCATACATGTTAAATAAAACTACTAAAACACTATTAACCTTTTATTAACGTTTTAAACACATGTTTTAAGTGGATAGTAATAAAAAAACCTTAAATTTTGTTTTAATTATCATCTGGAATTAAAATTTCTAGTGTATTTTAGCGCCTTAAATTAAAAATTTTCTCCCCCGGGGGGCATTCTGCCCCCCGGACCCCGCTGACAAGGGGCTCTGCCCCTTGACCCCGCTGGGGGGCTCTCGACCCTCAGACCCCCCATTTCTGGGGGGCTGCCACCCCCCAGACCCCCCCTCAGGGTTAGTATGTACCCCTTCAGACCGCCCCCCCCGAAATGAAATCCTGGGCACGCCACTGATTCCAATGGAGCTGGTCTACTATTTTTTGTACACCATTCGATCAACTACAAAATTAACCTGGATATCCTATTCAACAGAATGATCCACATGCAGAAATGCATGGCATTCACATTCACTTCAACAATACTGACTTCTAAATCACCAACTTAAGGCTGGTTCATACTTATGACAAAACGTCCTTTGGACAAAGTCCAAAGGACAATTTTAGAAAAGCCAAAACGTCCTTTGGACAAGCCAAAACGTCCTTTGAACTTTTTCCTTTGGACAAAGTATGAATGCTACTTAGAATTTGTCCTTTGGACAAAGTCCAAAGGACAAAATCCAAAGGGAAAAATCCAAAGGACAAAAAGTATAAACACGTTGTCCTTTGGATTTTTTCCTCTACTTTGTCCTTTTGGACTTTGTCCTTTGGACAAAGTCCAAAGGACGTTTTTACGCTGTATTTGTCTTTTGGAAAAAGTCCAAAGGACTTCTGTCCTTTAGACTTTGTCCAAAGGACGTTTTGTCATAAGTATGAACCAGCCTTTATACATTCCACTGGCCAGCTCCTGCACCACCAACTACCAGCCTAACATAGCCAATCTATTAAACAACCAGGATAGTATCATTCTCGGAGATATCAATGCACACCATGAACTCTGGCACTCAAGCCTCACAGACGCCAGAGGCGACTTCATTGCAAACATTATCAACAACTCGAACATGGCATGTCTAAACATGAACACACCCACACGCATCCCTTCAAATGGAATCCAACATCGCCAGATATCTCCCTCATGTCGGACTCACTCCTCACCTCCTTGGACTAGAAAACGATTACCACATGATTTCTGATCACCTCCCAATCATCGTCAGCCTTCAAACGAATCAGACAATAGCGCCTAAAACCAAGAAAACCTTTACCAAACTCAACAAAGCCAACTGGACCAACTACAAAAATTAAATAGAAAGAAACAAAATTGTTTAATTTCTCAGCTCCAACAGAAATCAAAAAAGATGAAAAAACGTTTAGAAGTATATTAATTAAAGCTTCTTCATATCACATACCAGCCTGTTGTCACAACAATTTTCAAGCCAACTTAACTCCAGAAACTATGAAGCTTATTAACGAATAAGAGAACATACGCAAAACCAGTCCATTTTCAAACCAAATAAAAGAACTCAACCAAAAAATCCACAACCAAATCCGCACTAATGCTGCCAAAAAATAGCACTTATATCTGGACACTTTCAGCCACAAAACCAACTCCTCTAAACTCTGGAAAACCATAAAATCACTGGATAACAAACACTCACCAACTCCTAATTGCGCAATAAACTTCAATGGAAATCTAATCAGCGAACCTTAACTATTAGCAAACAACTTTAATAAACAATTTACTCCAAACAAACCTTTTAAAACACTTAAAGAAAATCGAAAATTAATTAGAAACATCAAAAAACTCAATCAAGAACCTAAAAATATCACAACCACAGAAGTAGAAAACGCCATCAAATCATTTAACAACGCCAAAACTTTTGGTCCAGACAATCCAACCATTTTCCACCTTAAAAACCTTGGTCCTCTAGGCATTCAATATCTAACTGATCTGTTCAACTTATCACTAAAAACAAATAGCATACCTACAATTTGGAAAACTGCAACTATAATACCACTTATTAAGCATGGAAAGTATCACCACATCTCTACTTCTACTGACCAATTTCACTTTTCTGCCCAGCTATAAAAGTTTTTGAAAAAACAATCCACGTGATTCTTGTCCAACATCTACAGAAGAAAAAACGCAAGAACCAACAAACCCCACACCCCCCAAAAAAAAAGCAAGAGAAGGTGCAATAGATTCCATGAAGTTTATGCGCAATTAGGAGAGTGTTTGTTATCCAGTGATTTTAATGGTTTTCCAGAGTTTAGAGGAGTTGGTTTGTGGATTCGATGAATTGTCTGTTCTTTAGAATACCACTGGAAATAAAATATTATTAAACAAAAAACTTACTAGTTTAATATAACAATCATTTTTGTAAAAAGTGACTATTTTCTATTAAACCCATAGGGTTTAACTTAAAAGGATACCTACTCATTGCATTTTGAAATTATGCTAGGTGTTCTTGCATTATGCGAAGTAAATAAATAAATAAATAAATAAATAAATAAATAAATAAATAAATAAATAAATAAATAAATAAATAAATAAATAATTAAGTAGAGTTAATAGTATGAAATTTCGATTTAGGGTTGATGGAGCCTTAGGAACTGGAGCTGGAACTTGGAGCCAAGAATAGGGAACTTGGAGCTCTGAAGTGGGGGACTTGGAGCCCCAAGCTGGGACTCGGAGCCAAAAGTAAAAATCTTACCTAAGCCTAAGCGAAGCCTAAATCTAACCCCAAACCAATTTTTTCCTATAGGCTCTAAGTTCCCATTGCTCGTGGCTCCAAGTTCCCAAAACCTTTCTATGGCTCGAAGTTCCCGGCGCGGGGCTTGAAGACCCCGTACCTGGAATTTCCAAGTCTTGCTAATATTGTAATCATATTTTAATATCAAATTTAACTGTTAATTTAATACAAAGTGTAGACTAGCTTTAAAAAATGCTCTAAGAATAGAGCAGCAAAAAGGGGGCGATTTTTCCCAGGTGAATTTTTTTTACTAAAAAAGATGCCGGAATTAGTCTGAGACTAAACATTATGCGGACTATAGGAAATTTGCATTTGCCCTCCGCAGCTGCCCACTTAATAAAATTTTTTCCAATAACCCAATTATTTGCTTATACATTGATCCAAATCACACAGCACTGTTGTATTCTTTTCAGACTGATAAAAATGTTAATTAAAAAATTATACTCACAGCGAACCTCTTCAGCAAGCGCGAAATCGCCACTTTTTCTAAAAAAAATTTTATAGTTGTTTCTCTACACATACAAAATATAGCCTTTTAATCGAAAAAGTGGCGTTTTCGCGCTTGTCAAAAATTGCTGTGAGTATGATTTTTCAATTGAAAAACCCCCCCCCCCCCCCCCCCTTTTTTTTTTTTTTTTTTTTTTTTTTAAAAAAAAAAAAAAAAAAAAAAAAAAAAAAAAACCACATTTCATCAGACTTTCCTAAAAAAATTTTTTTTTTGCAACAGTGCTGTGTGATTAGATCAACGTATAAACAAATCATTATCATATGGTAGAAATTTTTATTCAATGAGCAGCTGTCCAAACCAAATGCAAATTTCCTATAGTCCACATAATGTCCATCTCAGACTAGTCCACATCTTTTCTGTCTAAACATACGCTTGGGAAAAAATCGCCCTTTTTCCTGCTTTATTCTTAGAGCATTTCTCAAAGCTAGTTAATATAATGTTATTTCGTTTTGTGTTCACTATTTTGAGATTAGCGTTGAATAGTAGAGGGATTCCGTAATTTAAAAAAAAAACATTTTGAAATGTCATCAAATTACGATGAAATTAACTGCATTTTAGATAGAAAAAACTTATTTAATAATTATGCCAAATATCCGCATAAAATTGTTCGTCCTTGTGATTTCATGAAAAGGCAAGCACGGCCGTCGCTAGGAAATCGTCAGTTAAGCTAGTTCGTGAATTGTCACCAACATGTACTATACGAATATCCGCTGTTACCAGTCACAGAGAGATTAAAAATAGCGTTTCCCCTTCCATTGTGTATAGCGACCCGTGTTTCATATTGTGCATCCGTTGATTGCGATTAGCGAAAGTGAAAAAATAATTGCAATTCAAAAAGTGTTATGGTATCGGTAAAATTTGGTTTTTATTTTTTGGGGATTGTATGGGTCTATTGGAGAGGAGCTGTCAGCCAAGACTTATTGGACCCGAAATGCAAATGGCGCAAAAATGTTTCAGGTACACAAGGCTTTATTTTTTGATCGTTTTTTAGTCTGAAATTTTTAGTTCTGAAGTTTTCTGTAGAAAATAATATTGCCTAAAAAATAATTCAAGGGAATATACATAACTCCTGAAACAAAAATAGATTTGCAAAAATTACCTATAAGTTATATTTTTAATCGATACATGAATATAATTAATGTCTAAATAAACTCTTGCGAACGGAAAAAAAGGCGGAATGAAAAATTTTTAGACCATCAAAAATTATTGTATAACCGGGTGTTTTATAGTTTTGGGACAGTAATTTCGTTATTATCAAATTCTAAGCACAATCCATAAAATTCCTTAAAGTTATAATTATCAAACTGCATATAACAGTCTGCCTGTAAAGTGGAATGACTGTCTATAAAAATATAATCGCCTACAAGAAAATATGATCTCACAGATTTTCGAAAATTTAGTTTAATCCAGAAAATCTGTAAGATCATATTTTCTGGATTAAACTAAATTTTCTGGATTTTTTCTGGGACTCTTGTTTTCAGTGAATGGCTGTTCGGTCGGTAAAAATGATTCATAATGCAATCCGGTAGTTCCATAAAACTTAATGCTTACATCAAAATAACCAGTAGACAACGCATAGAGATTTTTTTAACAATCGGAAACACATTTACCGTGTTTCTTCTAATATAAGCCCAGTCTCTGATAGTAGCCTACCTCTACTAACACTACCCTAGCCTTTCGCACTCATTGAAAAAATAGTAGCATAGCTTCTAATAAAAACTTAGGCTTCTATTAGAAGACTAGGCGCTATTTTGAGGATGGCTTTTTGAGAAAGCATTTGCAATTATTGAAATTTGCTGCAAAAAATTTGCTAGAATTAAAAACGAAATGATAGCTAACGAAACAGACAATGCCGATAGTGACCAGTGCAGTTTGGGTCATTGTCATTTCATGAAAATAAAATTTTGCTGGAATCAAAAAAATCAAGCTAATTCTTGAATTTGCGGCTCAGATGTTTACCCTATCCAAATAAACTTTTTATCTTCACTGAGAGAAAAAATAAGATCAAAAAGTCAACAGCGGTGACAATGCTATTATCACTATTAAATTCATAATATTTTTAAAAAGAAGAATTCTAACGCAAGTTTTTTTGGTATAAACTCCATGAATTGCCGTCTGTTTAGAATACCACTGGAAATAAAATATTATTAAACAAAAAACTTACTAGTTTAATATAACAATCATTTTTGTAAAGCGGGTATCATTTTTTATTAAACCCATAGGGTTTAACCAAAAGGATACCTACTCATTGCATTTTAAATTATGCCTCAGGTGTTCTTGCATTATGCGAAAGTAAATAAATAAATAAATAAATAAATAAATAAATAAATAAATAAATAAATAAATAAATAAATAAATAAATAAATAATTAAGTAGAGTTAATAGTATGAAATTTCGATTTAGGGTTGATGGAGCCTTAGGAACTTGGAGCTGGAACTTGGAGCCAAGAATAGGGAACTTGGAGCCCCAAGTGGGGGACTTGGAGCCCCAAGCTGGGAACTTGGAGCCAAAAGTAAAAATCTTACCTAAGCCTAAGCGAAGCCTAAATCTAACCCCAAACCAATTTTTTCCTATAGGCTCTAAGTTCCCATTGCTCGTGGCTCCAAGTTCCCAAAAATTTTCGATGGCTCAAAGTTCCCTGCTTGTGGCTCTAAAGACCCCGTACCTGGAATTTCCAAATTCTTGCTAATATTGTAATCATATTTTAATATCAAATTTAACTGTTAATTTGTTTTTTTTTTCAGATTTGACCAAAATAGCGCAGCACAAGTATGCGGTACTGGAAAATTGTCTGTACTACAAATTGGCCGAGGAAGAAAATAAACGAGCGGGTTATATTGACACCTCGGATAGGTTAAGTGAAGTGTTCACAACTGCTCACTGTCCAAAATTAAATATAGTTTACAAATAAATCAAAATATTTTTTTTTTTAAATTACGGAATCCCTCTACTATTCAACGCTAATCTCAAAATAGTGAACACAAAACGAAATAACATTATATTAACTAGCTTTGAGAAATGCTCTAAGAATAAAGCAGGAAAAAGGGCGATTTTTTCCCAAGCGTATGTTTAGACAGAAAAGATGTGGACTAGTCTGAGATGGACATTATGTGGACTATAGGAAATTTGCATTTGGTTTGGACAGCTGCTCATTGAATAAAAATTTCTACCATATGATAATGATTTGTTTATACGTTGATCTAATCACACAGCACTGTTGCATTTTTTTAAAGTCTGATGAAATGTCAATTGAAAAATCATACTCACAGCAATCTTTGACAAGCGCGAAATCGCCACTTTTTCGATTAAAAGGCTATATTTTGTATGTGTAAGAAACAACTATAAATTTGAAAAAGTGGCGATTTCGCGCTTGTCAAAGATCGCTGTGAGTATAATTTTTTTAATTGACATTTTATCAGTCTGAAAAAATACAACAGTGCTGTGTGATTAGATCAATGTATAAACAAATCATTATCATATGGTAGAAAATTTTATTCAGTGAGCAGCTGCCCACACCAAATGCAAATTTCCTATAGTCCGCATAATGTCCATCTCAGACTAGTCCACATCTTTTTTGTCTAAACATTCGCCTGGGAAAAATCGCCCCTTTTTCCTGCTCTATTCTTAGAGCATTTTTTAAAGCTAGTCTACCACTTTTTTGTATTAAATTAAAAAATAGCCGAATAAACTATAGTTTTAGCTGCGCAATGACATATGTTTATAATAATTCCGTTGCCGAGATGTACTTTTTTTAACAGTTTTAATATTATCAATAGAACACATATTATTTATCAATAAAAAGTAGTTCCTAAGAATTATTGCGGAATTTTCTACGATTTCCAAAGAACCCATGTTTTTTTATTCAATAAATAACGAGGGAGGAATACTGGTTTTAAGATATAAGCTTTTGAAAAATAATATATTAATAATAATAATAAGAAGAACATAATACTAAATTTACCCACGTTCTTTAATTATAGTTTGCGTGGTGCCGTGGGGTTTAGTCTCCGTGTGGCGCTGCCGTGCCATCGATAATTTATTTATAATAAAAATAAAAAAATAATAAGAAGATGAATTTAAATTACAAAATTAACCCACGTTGTTTAATTATAGTTAGTGCGGTGCAGTGGCGCTCCAGACAAAGGTTACCTACACTCTCTAAATATAATTGGCGCCATGTTGTGCGCCAATGATTGCAATTATAATTTTTACAAGAAAATAATAATAATAAGAAGAAGATGAACATGAATTACAAGATTTACGCACGTTCTTTAAGTATAGTTGGCGCTGTGCCGTGGGCTAAATTGCATTCTGGCACCCCCGCACCATAGATGATTGGAATTGTATTTTTTGAAATATAAATAATAATAAGAAGAAAAAGATGATAAACATAAATTACAAAATTTACAAGGTGCTCTATTTATAGTTTTCGCAGTGCTGTGGGGCTAAACCGCCGCGTGGCGTTCCCGCGCCACCGATGCATATTATTATTTAAAAAAAACTTTAAATTAATTTTGTCATCAGTAAAGCAAGAAATAAAAAAAAGTACTTTGTTGTTTTCACCGTTTTCCGCTCGGTTGAAGTAGATGGCGCTCGGAACTAGTTTGGTTTCCGCCATCAATTAAAACCGAGCACCGTCTTTTGCTTTTTTTTTCTGCGGTTTCTATAAGGGTTTGTTCGTTGTTTGCTCTGTACAAAATTTATTGTTGCCAAAAGGCTGTTATTGTATGGTTGGGAGTTTTTATTTGTGTATTTTTTCAATTTTTTATTTTGATCAATAACAAGGATAACAAGGACCTAAACGAAAAAAAGTGCTTCCTAAGAAAGTTGCGTAATTTTTTCTTCTTTCCAACGAGCCTATGTTTATTTTTGATCAATCAGTAACGAATGAGGAATATCGCTTTTAAGGATTGAACGTTGGAATAATAATAATAAAAATAATAATAATAATAATAAGATTTTGAATTTTAAAATTTACCCAGGTTCTCTAATAATGGTTAGCGCGGCGCCGCGGGAATAAATCGCCCCGTGGCGCTTCCGCGCCACCCATGATAATAAGACAATCAGGATACTTTAATTATCAAAAATATATTATATACTAAAAAGGTTAGTAAGAAACTCCTTTGTAAATAACAGTACCGACATAGGCCGTTAAAATAACACAGATAAATTGTATATTAGAGTGGCATACCAATATTTAAGAGTTGTGGGTCTTTGGAATCGTAAACAAGATTGTCAAAAAGTTTTAAAAGCTGGAAGCCGCGAAAATAAAACTTCAAACCCAGATTATTGTGTATAGATTGGAATATTAGCTACACACAGATATAAGTTTTGAACAAATTCAAAATATTGACAAATAATATTCATACAAATAATTTGAATTTCAATGTATTTTTTACAATAAATGCAGTGGTTAAAAAAACACATAATTTAAATACTAATTTAGTTATAGTTTAACCTTGGATTTCAGTAACAAATAGAATCAATCATACATATTTTGCCTCGTCAATTGTTTGCTGTTTACACTTCACTTCACTAAAGTATTGTGGAAAATCCACCGTCCATAAATCCACAGGATAAGATAGAAGTTATTCTAAATAAAGCCAACGTTCATCGAATTTTTACGGTATTTTTATTTATCAAACAATTGTTGCAACAATACTAATAAATAGTAAATGTAAAATAGTCGCTATAGTACACTATGCGTATGCTGTTATAGTGCCAGCGCGTCTTGATTTTGATTAGTATGAAATTTCTGTATATCCAAATTCTGCTTTTATTCTTTTTATTTCATTTTTCAATCTGGCTTTAAAAACGTGTTCTTAATTGTAATTTAAATAGGTATCACATAAAAAGTTAAACTAGTGTTCGGTGTTCCATATATTATATAAAATACAATAAAATACATAAAATAAAATAAAATGTATAACCCAATCCTTACCCATGCTAATTAATTACTAATTTAGTTAAATAGTCTCTTGTAAACCTGTCTCCAATATATTATATATATTATCTCAAATTAAGCATAAGCATAACATGGGAAGCTATTTTTCGTAATATATTGTTCTTGATAGATATATTAACGATATAATGATTACTATTGTGTATTTATTTTTTTATTAATTTATGTTTTATTTTTCAGAATGAATTTTTACGCCAAATCACAATAGAAGGATCATTTACTTTGGTAAAAATTTATGTAATTATTCAGCAAAAGTCTAAGAACACATCCGTTTTAGCGTTTTAATTTTTTTATTTAAAAAAACCATAGTTGTAAGCGGGCCAAGATTTTGTCGGTTAAGGCTTAGGCTTAGGCTTACAAATTACATCATTATACTAAAATTAATTTATTAAAGAAAATAAGGGTAAAACATATTATTTTCTAAAAATTACTAGTTTTTGTTAAAAAACCCAGCGATTTTTAACTTTATAACCCTGTAAAGACGGCTCTTGAACTTACCTCCAGAAGATTGGAGGCAGATAAGAAGCAGGTAAAATTGCCTCGGAGGCAACTAGGAGGCAGAGTGGAAGAAAGTAACAAGCAGGCAAAACTTTTTTGGCGGCAGATAGGAGACAGGTGGTCCGGCCTTCAATGTTGAATTATATACAAGTTAAGAGACAGGTAAAGACTGGTTCATACTTATGACAAAACGTCCTTTGGACAAAAACGTCCTTTGGACTTTGTCCTTGACAAAATCCAAAGGACAACTTGTTCATACTTTCTTGTCTTTTGGACTTTTCCCTTTGGATTTTGTCCTTTGGACTTCGTCCAAATCCAAATTTTGAGTAGCGTTCATACTTCGTCCAAAGGAAAAAGTCCAAAGGACGTTTTGGTTTTTCTAAAATTGTCCTTTGGACTTTGTCCAAAGGACGTTTTGTCATAAGTATTAACCAGCCTTAGGAGGCAGCTAAAACTTCCTCAAAGGCAAGTACAAGAAGAATGGAGGCAGCTGAGAGGCAGGTAAGAGGCAGGTAGGAGGCAGCAAAATTTTTGATGGAGGCAGATAGGAGGCAGGTAAAAACCGTTTGACGCTGGTAGAGATCCATTTTTCTAAATGAAAGTAATCTTATAATAGCGCTGCGCGCGGTTTGTTTAAAAAGGGACGCCCACATGTCTAATAACGCGCACGCGCCTGCATTCATTTAGCCATATACGCACCTGCATTTTAAAGCCCTGTTTTTTCGCTGCTTTTTCCACAACTATTCCTACTGAACAAAACATATATGACGTGTTCACGACTACTATATGACATTTACAAAAATTAATTTTTTTTAGTCTTTTAGTCAAAAACGGGTAAAATTCCAGAAAACCATTATAGACACAATTTTATTTTGCGTAATATTTGATTTAGTTTTTTTCATATTTATTTATGTCAAATAACAGAACTATCAATCAATTTTGTTGCACGATCATTTCATATTATGTTATTTCAACACAATCAAACTGGCATTAAAATCGCTGCCAACATAAGCCAATTTTCAACAAAATACTAACAGCTATCTAAATGAGTCTAAAAGCTCCATGACCTCTTATTTAAGTCATATTAAAACATTATCTTAATGAGTCCTAAAATTCAGCAATACCTTGAGAAGGTAGTGGATTATTCTAAGGTATAACTACCTTTTTTGCTAATGGAAATTTTCTTGCATTCATTCAAATATCCTTAAAAAATAATTTTAAGGGATGCCCACGGGTGGGCTGCAAGTTAAAATTAAAAAGATTATTGACTTTCAGATTGTTCAAGCCATGTATAATTTTAAAACACTCATATAAATCAGTTTTATTTCTTCGATTTTTAATCTTTTGAAACCTAGGTAATCTAGCCTTTGTTCATAACCAACAGGTAATAACATGAATTTTTAGAACAACCTTCTAATAAAATTTTGCTGCACTTTTTCCAAAATATTTATATCCTTTTAAAAATGCATTACCTTTTTTTGCTCTGATATCAGAATGTTTAAAGACATTCATATCATGAGATATATGTATAAGCACCCAGGTCTCGCACACAGATAAATTCTGCAGTTGCAAGTACATTTTTACCAAGCTCACATTTACAAATCATCTCCTTTCTATGAGGTCTAATCTGCAAAACTTCATATTTATGATATGCCAACTTCAACTGCCAATTGTCAACTGCTAATCGCAACCGCAACTGAGCAACTGTATATTGTATATAAATTTTCTTAAAGCCAACTTCGTAATTCTTAGATGAAAATTTTGCAAACAATTTTACATCATCCGCAAATAATTTAGTTTGTGAATACTTAACACAATCAACAATACCTATTATTACCTATTCCCCATTGTTCTTATCTATTATCAGAAATTAAAATTTCAGGGATGGCGAGATGCACGTTTGAGGTGGGATGTACAGGATTGGAAATTGCAAAAATTAAAAATAAATTCTCAGTACCACGTTTGGGTACCAGAGCTCGAAAGACCAGAGTAGGTGATATTCAGATTTTTAAAATTATTCAATTTTGCGAAAACTACTGGAATATGTTCTTTTAATATTTTAAAGACATTGAGAAAACAGCGAAAATTGTGCCATAACCAGAAATGAAAGTTAGAAAAAAAAAGAAATAAATTAATATACACCATAGATCAGAGGGAGCCAAAAGGGCTTTGAAAAAAATAATAGGTAACTAGAAACGAAGTAAAAATGTAGAAAAGTAGGGCAAATGGAATTATTGAAGGATTATTGATTAAAAGGCAGGTAAGCCATGAAGTATGCAGTGTAAGTGGTATAAAAATTACTAATGGGTGTTGGGTAGATTAGAAAAAGAAGAATATTACTTTGATTATTCTTTATTTGACATTATATGGGTTTAGTATGAAGTGTAGACTATTGTACAGTTAAAAAATAGTTATATTATTGCAAAAAATTATATGCTTTATAATAACTGTCACGATTTCTTTAGAGCTATTCCTTTTGATAAACACAGTGATGTCCTGTATTTCACAGACATAGAAGCATCTTACCAGGGAAATATGACTGCCGTGTAAGTTGCAGGGTGTTTATATTGAATATAATTATCAACTTTAGATTTTTTAATGCTAAATGATAAATGCTACTACTAGCATTGTATAATGTAAGTATTTTATAAAAGTGTTTTATGCTGTTTCCGCAATTTAGAGAACCTATATTGAAAACATAAAAATAAAGAAAAAAATATAAATCTGGATTACTTAGACACAAAAAAATTATTTTGGGTTTTAGGTTTATTCTAATTAGAGCTAGGTTTACGTGTTTGGGGCGCGTTATAGCCGTTAATTTAGTGTCGAAAGTAATCAAGCTTTAAACCCCAGTTGAGAGTTCTGTTGACCTCAAACTAGCAGTTAACGCTTTAGTAGGTTGTTTTAAAATATATCTGCATAACATTATTGAAATATTACTTTATAACAATTAAACAAGAAACACAACAAAATTTCCTGAAAATAAATTAAAAAAAAAAAACATTGAAACACAAATCTAGGACGGACGGTTTTACATAGACTCAGTTTTAGTGTGACGACGAGCGACTATCTCCATAAAGTTTTTAAATATGTACATGCTACAAAATAATTCATGGGAAAACTAATTTAAATACTAGCGATTTTTTTGCTATAAATATTAATTTAACAAGAGGACACTCATGTAAAATCAAAGTTCAAAAAAGTAGAATTAACGTAATTTTTTGTAATAGAGTAGTGTCTAAATGGAACAATTTAAAGGAAAAACAAGTTTCAGCCTCTTCAATAGTTGCTTTTAGGAATAGTTTTAGTTTTTAATTGACTCAAATTAGCGCTTACCACTGTAAGCCTTTGAGTCACTTTTTAGTACATAATTTATTTCAGTACCGTAAACGGCTCGCATATTATTATAATGTTTACTATGCATAAAAAGTGATTTAATATTATTGATCATTGCTTTTATAGATGTTTATTAACTAGAATAAACTATTTGATTTGATTTGAACACAAAATCTGTGCCACCATAACACAACTTGCAATAAAATAAACCGAACTGCAAATATGTAATTTAATTATTTCATATAAAATAAATTATAAAGTAAACAAAACTTTTAATTATAATGCAAATCATAAATCAAATATCCGTTTTTAAAAACACGCTATGCAATGCATTATGGTTGCTATGTGCCATTTATATATACCACAAACTGTGGTTATACTCATAAAATAAATAATACCAAAGGTGGATAATCTAATATCCACTTTTGATAATACTTAATAATCTTAAGTATGCTTGTAGATTCGAATTTTCCGTTCAAGCACAGTGTACATTGGATTTTTCCAATTACCCAGACGACGAACAAACATGTTGTTTCGAAGTGAAATCCAAACTTTACGCGAACCAGTTGAGGTTTCGCTTGAAAAACACATACGCCACAACTGATAGAAACACAATAAAAACTCTTTGGGACATTAAGGTGAGTAAAAACTTTTCTTCGAGACTGATTTAGGAAAGAATAAAAGTAAAAAGAAGTTAAAACGGAAACTTAAAGTCGTGTGTTTATAACCCATTTTGGAAAATTATAAGGGCAGCTTCGATAGGGATGTAAGTTAGGTGACAGAAAGGCTATTTTAATTTAGGCCTGATAACTGAAGAGCAACCTCATCAGAAAAAATGTGACTGTCGATCTTGTACCAAAAAGGGCTGCCTACATGTTCCAGCTTTATAAAACCTGCACGTCCAAAAAGTGATTTCAGAGAAGATTAAAATCCCGATTTGCAATTCCAAATTTTTGGTTGATCGTGGATCTTCTTTTCTAAGACCGTTAAACCTGATTCATTTTTTAAAAACTCCACTTGTAACTCATAACTGGCCACGAGATAAGAGGGATTTTTTTAGAGACAGAAAAAATTTCCGTTCTAGAATTTTAACCCGGTCTCCTTTTCTTGAATTTTAATCCTTTTTCCAGTCTAATCTAATTTTCAGTTCAATCTTTAATTACCTTACCATAGAGGCTTTGTTATTAAAATGAGAATGTCTCTTGTACTCGCGAGCAGTTTCGAATAATTACCTCATAAAGGGAAGTTCCACGTTACACCTTTAAGGTCTATTCATACTTATAACAAAACGTCCTTTGGACAAAGTCCAAAGGACAAAAGTCCTTTGGACTTTGTCCAAAGGACAAAGTCCAAAGGGAAAAGTCCTTTGGACTTTGTCCTTTGGACAAAGTCCAAAGGACAAAGTCCAAAGAACAACGTATTCATACTTCTTGTCCTTTGGACTTTTCCCTTTGGATTTTGTCCTTTGGACTTTGTCCAAAGGACAAATTCTGAGTAGCGTTCATACTTCGTCCAAAGGACAAAGTCCAAAGGACGTTTTGGTTTGTCCTTTGGACTTTGTCCAAAGAACGTTTTGTCATAAGTATGAATAGACCTTTACACTCCTGAAAAAGCTGCCCTCCGGCTCAGCCTCTCAACGATGTAGAACCTAAATTCCATCAGGAAGCATTAAATCGAAAAACTTAGTTTTTAAAACAAACCTGTCTAAAACTTTATTTAGAAACCATTAAACAAGTTTAAAACGGAGCTACATTTCTGATCATAATTTAATAAAAATTGAAGAGCAAAAATGTGGAGGTAACGTAGAAGACCCCAAACACCGTTTAACAATTATATTGTTTTTGAATAAGATTATTATTATTAAACAAAAAATAATAAATTAAAAATGAAAAAAATACTACATTAGACGTAAATGGTGACCACAAATAAAACTTTTTTGATGAAAAAAATTACGTTTCAGCTCTAAATTCATACGCTTTTTTATAGGAGTGCAAAGTTGAAAATTTTAGTTTATAAGTAAAGAACTTCTGAGTATGAAGTGTTTCATTTCTTTTTTCTTTCAGTATGAAGTGCTCAAAAATTCATTTCTAATTATTTGAAATGGCTAAAAAATTATTTAAACTGAGAAAGACTTTTAAAAATTGTAACTTTAGTGATTTTTATATAATTTTTAATTAAATTTGTTCTTGCAAATGTTTTTATTCTATCTCTATTCATGCTTTTAGGTTCATAAAAATGATCGCAATTCATTCTTGTTTAACAATTTAATTTTTATATTTGTTAAAATAAAAAGTATAACATAATTATTACAAAAACGAAATGCTAATTTACTTTTTTTATGTCTTAAAAAAAGCATAGCAAAAAGCAAAGGCAAATTTACCTTATTTAAATAAGGTAAATTTGCCTTATTGAAATAAGGTAAATTTGCGGTACCTATTTAAACTTTTTGTCTTAGATTTTGATGATTTTTAGTGAAAACCTTACCCCTGCCCCCAATAGCTTACAAAATTTTTTCATCAAAATATTTTTGGTGGTTCCGGAGATATGACCCCCCAAAAATTGCGTTTTTTTTGAAACTCTGTACTTGAAAGATATATTAATGAGTATAAACTTTTAAGTTATAAAAATATTATTGAAAAAAGCGGCTATTTTCTACTTTAATTTGATACCTTGATTGTTAAGATTGGAGCAGTATTTCTCGAGATATTGCGTTTTCCGTTAAAAAACTCGCTACTTTTTCGCTAAAAATACGAAGTGTAGGCAAAAATGTTGAGCAAACTTAATCAAATCACTGCCGTCGTTCGGTGTTTTTAAAGAAAAAATTAAGGGCTTTTCGTACGAGAAACGCAATACTGCACCGATCTTAACAATCAGGGTTTCAAATTAAAGTAGAAACTTTTATAACTGAAAATTTTATACTTATTAAGAAATCTTTCAATTACAGGATTTAAAAAAAACACGATTTTTGGGGGGTCATATCCTCCTGAACCCATGAAAATATTTTTGTAAAAAAATTTTTGTGGCCTATTCGAGGCAGGGGTAACGTTTTCAAAAAAATCATCAAAATCGAAGACAAAAAGTTTGACACGGCACCTTTACGGCTGGTTCATACTTATGACAAAACGTATTTGGACAAAGTCCAAATGACAAAAGTCGTTTAGTTTTTCCAAAGGACAAACACAGCGTCAAACGTCCTTTGGATTTGGTTTTTTGGACTTTGTTCTTTGAACAAGAACAAAAGAGAAAGTCGAAAGGACAACGTTTTCATACGTTTTTGTCTTTTGGACTTAGTTCTTTAGACTTTGTCGAAAGGACAAATTTCAAGCATCATTCATATTTCGTCCAAAACAAAAGTCCAAAGGACGTTTTGGCTTTTCTAAATTGTTCTTTGAACTTTGTCCAAAAGAAGTTTTATCAGAAGTATGAACCAGCCTTTAGAGCCACTCTAAACTTTGATCCAAATCTGTTTTCAAAACTTTGTATCGTGTAGAATGAAGTCAGCACAGCCAGCACTTATTATTTTTTTGTTCATGCGTAGTTTTTACAAAACACTAGTCTATATACATACTATTTTTGTAGGAAGCCCCGTTGCAAATAAAGAGAAATCCGGAGGACGACGGTAGTGAAAATTTGGAGATGTGTTTGGTGGTGACCCGGTTATCGAAGACCCTACGAATGGAACTCACCCTTCCGGTGGCTATATCGGCAATTTTAGTAATAACAGGTTGACCGATTTTTTTTACAGAATTTAATTAGATAAACTTAAGTTTTTTTCGTTTTGTTTTAGTTATATAAAAAATTCTTTTTGCAAATAATATCTGTTTTAGTATCAATATTTTAGTCTAAAATTCATAGTAGCATTTTTGAAAAAAACGCGATTATGTTTAAAAAATGATCATAATAAAGTTTAACTTAATTTTAAGGCTCTGCTAACTGTCCAATGCGTTGTTAATTTATAAACATTGAATTAGCTATTGATAAAAATAACATGTGTTTAAATTTTAGCACCACTTTTTGGAAGTTTTATGAACCAACATTTCGTGAAGCTGTTTACACTGTTGTTACAGTTTTTGTGCTTCCAGTTTTTAGTGGCAAAAACTCCGGAGTTAGGGTTTGGAGGCAAAATCCCTAAAATATGTGAGTTAATTGTTTTAAGTTAAAAAATTGCACTAAGAGTTGGTTATGTTTTAGGAAAGCTGTAATTTTTATTAAAATCATATGTTTAAATTTTAATAAAAATTTATCATTACGCGAAAACTAAAAGAAAGCTGTTATTTTTTACTTTAATTTGATACCTTTATTGTTCTAATTAGAGCAGTATTTTTTGAGATATTGCGTTTCCCGTATAAAAAACTCGCGATTTTTTTTCCTAAAACTACGAAGTATATGCAAAAATGTTGGTCAAACTTAATCAAATCACTGCCGTCGTTCGTTTAATGTTCTTAACGAAAAAATCGATTTTTTTTGCACGGAAAACGCAATATCTCGACAAATACTGCACCAATTTTTATAATCAAGGTATCAAATTAAAGTAGAAAGTAGCCGCTTTCTTTCAATAAAACTTTTTTAACTTAAAATTTTATACTTATTGAGAAATCTTTCAAATACAGAATTTCGAAAAAAACGCGATTTTTGGGGGTCATATTTCCTGAACCCATAAAGATATTTTGGCGAAAAAAATTTTGTGGCCAATCGGGGGTAACGGGCGGGGGTAACGTTTTTACAAAAAATCATCAAAATCGAAAAAAAAAAGTTTGACTCGGTACCGCACCTTTAAGTATAATTTTGATTAAAAATTTAAATCTTGACTTGTCTAATAATTTGTTAAATTGACGCCTCGTATGTTCACTCGTATGCCTGGCTCATGTTCTCAGTATTATTTATATATTTATTTTTTATCTTTTATTTTTAACAAAATGGCAGCAATCCATTAAAATATTGTTTTATTTTTTGAGAACGGTCAATTATAAAATAAATTTTGGATTTCTCAGGACTTACTTTAACACGTAAAATATTAACATAACTTTTCTCATAAACATTATTTCAACGCGAATACAAAACGCATCTGAAATGCAAAACGTAATGCTGGTGTTGAAAAAGAATTTAAATAAAAAAAACCAAAATTTAGTATTTATCAGTGCTGACAAAAAGAAAGAAGAGGTTAAAAGCGGCCATGCCAAAGTCAATGCTAAATTGTGGAGGAAAACAAAAAAATCAATAGTGACTAAGTCCCTATTGATCATTACTGAGCGGTGACTAAGTCACTGAGGCACCATCCTTGCTATTAAGTGAATATTCTAAATAAGTGTCGGCGAAATATGTTTCTTAAAGATTTTCTATTCCACAAAATTTTTGTCCATGTAGTTACATACTACATACTTTAGTTAATTAAAATACGTTTTATGATTTTCAGACAAATTCTACGAGTTCAGCATCGGAATAACTTTGGGCAGCTACCTGTTAACTCTGATTTTTGACGCCGTATCCCGCGTCGAGCGGAAGATCCCGCCTCCCCACGGCCTCTGGCTCCTCACCGCCTCCTTTAACGCCAAGTTGTGCTGCACGGGGGGCGGAGCAAGTGGCGGATCCCAAGGGGGCGGAGCCACGGCGGCAGCCAATGGAGGGCCAGAGAGCGGAGCTCCCAGTCCCAAATACCACACCAGGGAATGGCTGGAAGTCTTCATGTTTTTTAACACTATCTTTTCTGTGATTTTAATTTTTATTTACATCGTCGGCATCGGCGCCTTGGCTTTTTAAAACGTATCCATAAAAAAATAATGTAAAATCGCGTGCAATACAAATTCGGTTGTTAATGTTAGTTCCTAGTTCGGCTTTTCTGTTATTAGCATTTTTATTAGTGTAAATTTTTATTAGTAAAAAAACTATTTTTTATTATGATTATTATACAGGGAACTAATTTTAATTTTTGTGAATGTTTGTGGACTTTGTAAACGGGTCTTTTTAGTCCTGTAAAAGGAAAGATCAAAGGTAAAAAGTAAAAGGTAAAAAGGAAAAGTCCTGTTTCATGTGAACTGCAGTCGCCTCACAGAAGGGTATTTTACTTAGCAGGCACTGTTATTCGCAGCATAACATTTGAAAAATAATTTCACGGGATTTTATGGCTTGCACTGTAGTTCCAACTACGGTGTATTTTCATAGAGTAATTTAAAACCGTTAGGTTTTAAAATTTCATGTTTTACTTTAGTATGTAGCGTTTTATGTTTTTATTTTACAAGTAACAAATTGATTTAAAAGTAACGACCAATTTATTTAACTATATTTCTGCAAAATAAAATGGATCTAACCAAAAACTGGACAATTTACAGTTTTACATAAATCTCTAAAGATATTCTCAGTATTTTCACACACCAATTTTTGTGCTTCCTTCTGCAATTCTGCTTCTACCATCTTTTCTATGCCACTGTTGAAAAATAATGTATTTAATATTTGCCTTCACAGTTTGCTGCTAATTAAAAAAACCAATTTCAAAAAGTGTATTATTACGGTAAGATCGGAGTAATTTAATTTGGAAGGCAGCTTTTCCCTGACTCCATCGCAAATTTAGCTTGCACCTACCTGCCTCAACCCTGCCTCCTCCTTGTTTCCTAACATGTAGATGCCTCTGAGGCAGTTTTAACTGTCTTTACCGTGCCTCTTTTTCAAAACATTTTTGTTGTCTCCTACAATTGTACCTTCCTTCAACCTCCAGGAGACAGTTTCAAAAGCCGTCCTTACGTGGTTATTGCGTCTCACGTCTCAGTGTAAAATAACGGCACGCGGAGACTGTGAACCAGGGCGGGGCAAATTCCGCCAGTATTGATACACGCCACGTTTTGTTTTGGTATATATGTTTTCGTATATATATATATAGAAAATTTTCGACTCAGAAAGTCAAGAAAAATTTTTCTTAACCCAGTTTTTTATTTTTGAAACGTGGCCATTTTTGCACACGTATGACCTAAAATTTTCCTGCAGCGAAAAAACGCCTATCGCAACTCGTACTTTAGCTCATGCAAATCACATATTTGGACATTATAATTAGTACAGCGCTGTTTTACTCATTCAGGTCATTCGGTTGGTGTGTTTTATAATACGAAAAATAAATGTAGCTGCGCGTCCGGACTTTCTAAAATTATATAAATTTAGGTGAAATTATGTCGTTCCATTTTTTATGGTCGCAAAATGGCACTTTATATTATAGGAAAAAAATAGTCTTTTAAAGTGCCACTGTTTTTGTTACGTAGGACTACTAAATTGGCGTTTGTTACAAATGCTTTTTGTGTTCTTCTCACTTTTTAAAAATGAGCATTTAGTCCGTTCTAATATAGCAAAATCATAAACAAAAAAGCCTAATATAAACATACGAATCAATAAGAGAGTATAACATTTTAATAAAAACAAAGGAAGGAAAGGTTAAAAAAACGACCCATAAATTTAAATCCTTATAATTTTAAATTTTTATAATTTTTTTTGATTTGAATTACAAATCATATTGCTTATTGTTCCTTTTAAAAATTCGATCCTTTCCTCAAAAAAAAGTTCTGGCCTTACTTTCAAATAGCTTTTAATTTGCTAAAAAATATAAATGAATCAAAACTATACAGCACAACTGGTAACAAATATTTAATACGAAAAAAAGCTAGCAATACTGCTAAGGAATCCATCTGGATGCATATCGATAATTTTTAAGCCAATATCCAAGTCACATTCTGCAACAGTTAAAAATCTTAAATATTATTATATTGATTTTTGAATTTACGAATAAAAAATATGACATTTATCCAGATATATTATTAAGAGATCAATAGGATTATGGTTCTTTGAATAAATGTAATACTAAGACTAAATATTTTCTTGTTTGTCTTGAAAAAAATACAGTTTCTTATTATTAAAATCTGGCATAGTTTTCAGTTTGCATTTCACATTTGGCTCACCGATTTACAGACTAGTTTTTGTGTTCATCTAAAATATTTAACTCACTTAAACAGCTTTTTAAGAACAATATTACCTGGTTAATATCGACTATGGCTTTTAATATATTTATTTCTATTTTTGTTTGTTAAATATTTATTATTTAATTTACCGTGGTAAGATTTGATTGTAAAACATTACCTTCAAGAAGCAAAGTGTTATTGACCATTGTTGTGCTGACTGACATGTTCGAGATACTTATTTCTGTATCTGGTGTCGCCGAACCACAGATTCTCCACATTAAAACTTTACAAACCTGTAACAATAGTGCGTTTACAAATTAATTAAAGTCTTTAGTTATAAGAAACAGGGAGTTTTGAACATTAACTAGGCAACATGATGCAATAGAACTAGTAGCGGTTGACATTTTTCCACAGAAGTCATCTAAACTGAGATTCATTGGTATTTATAGAGAACGTGGTACTAGAAAAGGAAAAGACAATCTAATATTTGAGCTAATTAGGAATTTAACAGAAAATTTTGTAGGAACCATTGTTTTAACTGGAGATTTCAATCTGCCAGGGGTAGATTGGTCTTCAGATAATATAACTTCAAACACGCAAAGTGAAAAAAATTGTTTGAGTTTCTTATTGAGGTAGGTATGTACCAGCTTGTCTCTAGGTATACTTATCTACAATCAACTGGAAAATTTATTTGAGGAATGTGGTACAGTAGAAAATGCTTGGCAGAAAAAAAAAGAAATTATTCAAAAATAAGGATATTTTGTTGTTTTTTTTTTTTTTTTTTTTTTATATATATATTTTTATTTTTAAGGAATCAATAGGACACTGGTCCGAAAAAGCTCAAAAAAAAAAAATTATTTAAAAACAAGAAAAAATTGTACAATCTCCAATACATATAACAAAAATACAAAATCAAAAGAAAAAACTTTGGCATAAGCGTAATATTGATGAAAAATCAAGATCAGAGTACAAAAAAATTTGCGAAGTATACAAAAATAAAGTTAGAGATTTTAACACTAATAAAGAAACAAAAATTTTAAATTCAGGGGGCTTAAACAATTTTTATAAATCTGGGGCCGGTTGCATAAAACGTTTAAGGGTAATTATTCTCTTAAATTTGCACTTAAGTGGTGCAAAAAAGCCAATTTGCCTCAAGTGCGTTGCATAAACAGTTTCATTTAAACATTTACTTTAAGTTTTCCCTTAAATCCCAAGGGTGGTCAAGAGGACCCTGAGACTTTGACGGGAATAGTTCAAATAAAGCCGGTGCGTCATTCATAAGATTATAAATCGTTGAAAGAAAAATTACAACGTTTATAATAATTTTAAGGCCCATGCACATATAGTAAGTAATTAATTTTTACAATAAAACGAAAATCGTTGTTATATTTAAAAAAATAATTCAGCCTTATTCTGCACAAAACATCTTCATTAATTAACCAAAGTCTTCTGCTCGTTTTGGCTCCTTAATTTGTTTGTTTGTTTAAATAAAATTAAAAGTTTTCAGCACAATAAATTTAAGATTGAATAAAGAATACATTTATCTTTGGTTTTTAAGTGTTTTTATCAAAAAAATCTAATAACTCAAGCCAAAAACCGCGACAAAACACTTAATTCCGAATAAAAAATGAAAATATGTTGTCGATTTAAGATTATTTGATAAAATAGAGTAATTTTTCAAGCAATTTAATATAGAGTTCATTTTTTATATTGTGTTAATATAAATGTTTGCATTTTTATGTGTTTAAACTTATTTTTGCAGCAATATTTAGTTTTAAATGTTAACAAAAATTCCCTTGCGTTGTAGTACGTACGCCCTAAGTTAAGGTTAAGGGAAATCGCTTACGTGCAACCGACTTAAGGGAAAACTTAACCCATAGGGAGATTAGTGTATTTAAGGGAAAACGTAAGGGGTTTTTTTTCACTTTACTAAGGGATTTTTATGCAACCGGCCCCTGGTAATAGTAAAATTAAAGCAAAACAAACTATCCCACCAATTAAAAAAGACAATGGGAGTTTTGTAACTGAAGAGTTTAAAAAAATTGAACACTTGTGCTCAGCAATGTGAAGCTGCCATTTTTTCACCCACAGCTCTAAATTGTGTAAATCATTTTGGAGCAAGAGGTTGGTTTCATTTTGTTAATCCACCAGATATTGGGAAGTTGGACAACATGGTATTTACCACAAAAAAGGTATTTAAAGCCCTTAAAAATCTCCCAAACAAATTGTCTTGAACACCTGACTGTTTTCCAGCTTACTTTTTAAAACGATTGGCTAAAGTTATTGCTGAACCTTTGGCAATAATCTTTCAGATGTCTTTTGATTTTGGAGAATTACCCCTTGATTTGAAAATAGCTTTATTAAACTTACTGTTTAAAAAAGGCATCAAAAGCCCCAAAGAAATAGTTCAATTTAGCTTACATTTTTTTCTTGTAAACTAATGGAACAGCTTAGAAGAAGAACTCTTTTTATTATTTTGTCCAATTTCAAAACTTTTAATAATTGGACGCAAGCACTAAAAGATAAATTTCTAATTGATGTCATTTACTTGGATTTTGCCAAGGCCTTTGACACCGTGTCGCATCAAAAATTATATAAGCTAGAAAAATATGATGTTTCTGGTAAATTTTTAAAATGGATATAAGAATTTTTAGTTGGGCGGGAAATTAAAGTTGTAATTAATGACTCAGTATCCAAATAATTTCCTGTAAAAAGTTGAGTTCCTCAGGGTTTTGTTTTGGGTCCATTTCCTTTTTTTATTTATATTAATGATATTATTGATTGTATTAAGTACTCAGAAATTAGACTCTTTGCAGATGATATAGAGCAAAATCTTCATCTAAAGATTACCACCTTCAAACCTTAAGACTTCAAAAAGATTTAGATAGAATATACAGCTGGTCACAAGACTGGCAATTGCAATTATCAGATAATAAATGTGAAATTCTTCATATTCGAAATCATAGCAAAGAGTTAATTTGTAAATAAAAACTTGGTAATAATGTACTTGCAACTACAGAATTGGTGCGTGACTTAGGTGTTTATATATCTCATGATATGAAATTTTCTAAACACTGTAAAATCACAGAAAAAAAGCAATGAGGGTGACATCACTAATTTTTAGAACATTAAATTCAAACTCTAGAAATAATAATCTTCTCAATTTGCAAGCAAATAATTTTTTTAAGTTTAACCTGCAGTCCACCTGTGGTCATCCTTTTAAATTGGCAGTTGAAGATAACCGAATTAATGCAAGAAAATTTTTTTTGCAAATATGGTGGTTATACCTTGGAACAATCTACTCCCATCTCAAGTAACTGTCGATTTGTTGGATGCATTCAGAAAAAGTTTTAAAACTGACTTAAATAAGCGCTCTTTTTGAGCCTTTAAAGTCATTTCAGATAGCTATGTTCGTCGATATTTTGTTAGAATTGTATGTAGTTTATGTTGTGTTAGAATTGTATGTAGTTTAAGTCGCAGATTTGATGTTGTGGATGAAAAAAAGAAAAGAAAAAAAAAAGAATAATGAAATGTTGAAACAGCAGAATTAAACTATGCATAGACTATGCTTAGTAAAATATTAATTCTGTTATCTGATCATTAAAAAAACATAAAACTATGGTAACTGTCGCAAAATTATGATAACTTGAAACTTCAATTAAAGCTTAGATTTAGAAGATTTAAAACTAAGCTTATGTGCAGTGTTTTACAACATTTTTAATTGGATCCAAGTTTCCATTTTAAACCTCCATTTTATGGTTTGAAGTTTAAGTTCTAAAATTTTTGGGTTTAAAATTTTTCAATTGAGTTTTCCAGCTAAATTTTACAACCGCTAATATTTTAGGACAGAGCCACAACTTTCATTGTCATTTGGTGTTATAAAGAATAAATTAAAACTAGATAAGTTACATCCTAAATTTTTATTCTAATTGCATTTAATTGTTCCCATGATGGCTTCTCCCCGTTATCACGGTGTAACCTTCCTACCAGCGTGAAACTTCCGTTTCACTGTGGTGGTATCTTTCTAACCATTGTGGTATGTAAACTTTGCCACCTGAAACTCCTTATATCACCCAGGTTGTTACGTAACACTTTATGCGTGATTAATGCACACCAAGCAAGTTAAACTGAAACGGTTAAAGCTGGTATGGTAACAATATGCTAATTTTATTTATGGATGTAATGTATTATGTACCTTCTCGGTACGACCTAGGTGATACTTAAAGTTTATTGCGGTAAAGTTTACGCACCACAATGGTTAGACGAAGATATCACCACCGTGAAACAAAGGTTGCACCGCGGAGGGACGAAGGTTTAGATTTTTTTCGTGGGATTGTACAAGAGTATTGTTCGGTAAATACTAGGCGAAAAGTAGAAACCGTAAAATTTTTTTCAAAAAATAACTAATTTTTTCGAAACTACTGCGAAAATGTTTTGCAGTAAATGATTGACTCTCAAAAACAACGCATAACTTAGGAAATAGAAATAGCTTTTTGTTAGTCATTATTAAAATATATACAAATAAAATGATATTTTTATATTACTTAAATTAGTTTCTGGTGCATAATTTTACTGTATAATAATAAGTTAAATAAACCGATTAGGGTATCTGACTTAATTTCGGCTAGGCCTTAATTTCGGCCACCAATTTAGGGTGTTAGAAAATTGGCTTATTTTTAAAGCACAAAAGAACTAGCACAAAAGTAACTGGATGAATGTTTAATAAAGTGTTTTTGCAAAAATTTTATTATTATTATTATTAATGATCAGATAACAGATTTAATATTATACTAAGCATAGTCTATGCATAGTTGAATTCTACTGCTTTCATCATTTCATTTTTCTTTCCTTTTTTTTTCTTTTTCTATTTTTTTCCTTTTTTTTATCAACAACAACAAATCTGCGACTTAGTTGTCGCCAATATGAAATATAATTCTAACAAAATATCAACGAACATAGCTATCTAATATGACTTTAAAGGCTCAAAAAGAGAGCTTATTTAAGTCAGTTTCAAAACTTTTCTTGAATGCATCCAAAGAATCGACAGTTACTTGAGATGGGAGTAGATTATTCCAAGGTGTAACCATCCTATTTGCAAAAGAAAATTTCCTTGCATTAATTCGGCTGTCTTCAATGGCCAATTTAAAGGGATGACCACGGGTGGGCTGCAAGTTAAGCTTAAAAAATCATTGGCTTGCAAATTGTTTAAGCAATGTATAATTTTAAAGCACTCATATAAATCAATTTTGTCTTTTCGGTCTTTTAATTTTTCTAAACCTAGGTAATCCAGTCTCATAACCAACATCCAGTCTCATCCAGTTCATAACCAACAGGTAACAACTTGCATTTATAAAACAACCGTCTAGTGTAATTTTGTTGCACTTTTTCCAATATGTTTATATCTTTTTGTAAATAAGGGTTCCAAACTGCACTATAGCATACTCCAGAATTGGTCTAACATAGGACTTATATGCTCTGAGAAGATTATTTCTGGAGTTTGAATTGAAGGTTCTAAAAATTAGTGACGTCACTCTCATAGCTTTTTTTTGCTGTGATTTCACAGTGTTTAGAGAATTTCATATCATGGGATATATAAACACCTAGGTCACGCACCAATTCTGTAGTTGCAACTACGTTATTACCAAGCTTATATTTACAAATTAACTCTTTGCTATGATTTCGAATATGAAGAACTTCCCATTTATGATCTGATAATTGCAATTGCCAGTCTTGTGACCAGCTGTGTATTCTATCTAAATCTTTTTGAAGTCTTAAGGTTTGAATGTGGTAATCTTTAGATGAAGATTTTGCAAACAACATTATAATATCTGCAAAGAGTTTAATTTGTGAGTACTTAACACAATCAACAATATCATAAATATATATTAAAATTAAAAATGAACCCTAAACAGAACCCTGAGGAACTGAACTTTTTACAGGAAATGATTTGGATACTGAGTCATTAATTACAACTTTAATTTCCCGCCCAACTAAAAATTCTTTTATCCATTTTAAAAATTTACCAGAAACACCATATTTTTCTAGCTTATATAACAATTTTTGATGTGACACGGTGTCAAAGGCCTTGGCAAAATTCAAGTAAATGACATCAATTAGAAGTTTATCTTTTAGTGCCTGCGTCCACAGGCTCCAACAGCTGGTGTTGTAGAACTTTTTGCCTTAAAACCATGTTAAAACCCTGACAAAATGATATGGAAAAAAAACAAGAAGTTCTTCTTTGACAAGCTGTTCCATTAGTTTTCAAGAAAAAGATGTAAGTGAAATTGGACGATAATTTTCAATTAGGGTTTTGGTGCCTTTTTTAAACAGTAAGTTTAATAAAGCTATTTTCCAATCATGTGGTAATTCTCCAAAATCAAAAGACATCTGAAAGATTATTGCCAAAGTTTCAGCAATAACTTTAGCCAAGCGTTTTAAAAAGTAAGCTGGAAAACGGTCAGGTGTTCGAGACAATTTGTTTGGGAGCTTTTTTAGGGCTTTAAATACCTTTTTGTGGTAAATATCATGTTGTGCAACTTTCCAATATTTGGTGGATTAAAATTTGGCAAAGTATTATCATCATCAGTAAAAACAGAAGCAAAATAATTTCCAAAAAATTCAAATTTTTCAAATTTTTCAGTTGCAAATGTCCCATCGTCTCTTTTAATTGGTGGGATAGTTTGTTTTGTTTTAATTTTACTATTAACAAATTTATAAAAATTGTTTAAGCCCCCTGAATTTAAAATTTTTCTTTCTTTATTAGTGTCAAAATCTCTAACTTTATTTTTGTATACTTCGCAAATTTTTTTGTACTCTTATCTTGATTTTTCATCAATATTACGCCTATGCCAAAGTTTTTTCTTTTGATTTTGTAGTTTT
>JASAMX010025911.1:0-13641 GCA_030248175.1 Microlaimidae sp. YZB2_3
GTCAGTTACCCTATGTGATAATTTTTTTATTTTTGTTGGTTTTGAAAAAAATTTTCGGTATTCGTGTTTGGCTCCCCCTACCCCCCGGGGGTCAAAGGTCAACCCCCCCCCCCCCCGAAAATAAATTTTTAGATGAAAAGGAATAAAAAATTGGCGGAAATTTAATATATAACAATAGGATCAATATAAATAAATAATTCGGACAGTGTGTAAAAGCATGTAAAATGCTACAATTAAAGTTTTAGGAATTTGAGTAGGGTTAAAAGCATTAAACAATTACTAAATAACAAATACATACAAAATCCATGAAAATATTAGGCTAAATTACTAATTATTTATTTTTAATCACGAATAATTACTTACTAGAGAGTAGTGCCACACCAAAAAAAAAATTAAACTAATTCTGCTCATTTAAGAGGCGGAGCTTTGGAGCATGATATTGGAATGTGGTAATGTCACTAGTAACTAGTGACATTACCACAACTGGGCGAAACTACGGAACTGGGATTTTTCAAAAATCCGGAACAGGAATTGAGATTTTTCAAAAACCCGGACCAGGACCCGGAATTCCAAATTTTGCCCGGAACATCCGGAACCGGAACTGCCAATCACACTGTAAAACCCCGGAACTGGAATTGAGATTTTCCGAAAATCCGGAACAGGAACTCTTAGTTTTGCCCGGAACTGCCCATCATTACTAGTAACAGTTTGAGCCTAAATTTTTTGGGGTTTAACTTGAAACATTGCAACAATAAAAAAAATGAAGACGAGCAAAAAGTTTTACCCCATTTTAGTGCGTTTGCGGTATTTTAAAATTTGTGGTACCACTCCGTTTGTGTAGACTGCAATGCAAAATTAGTTATGCAAGCTATCCTCCAGAAAAAGTTGACCGCGTTGCGACTTCTTTTGATTAAACTAACATTTTTTAATAAATTTATCGCCGTTACTACAGCAAAACGAGTCGCAGTCATTACAAAATACACGTCACCGCGGTTTATTCTAGTTAATAGGGTGATTGAACTCCAAAATAACAGACAACAGTCGCATATTTTATAAGCATTCGCATATTTTACATTTACATTCTAGCCCATTACGCCGCGGTGAAGACCATTATTATCATTATTCATACCAGTTTGGCTTGATTTTGGATTTAGGGCTGTTTGAAATATATAAAAATTTAGTGTCCTTGGTTTTAGTCATTTGTAATCGTTAATAATAAATAATAAATTTTATTTACTCTCAAATTCGTCACAAAAACATAGAGTATACATTGAGAGAAGGCAAGTACAGGTAACACGTAGGTTTACAACTAAAGCACTGCCCTAATAATACACTTTACAATACTTAGATAAGTTTATACTTTTTAGCAAGTTACGGAACACATATATATTTTTAGAATGTACAATTTTAGGGTGAAGGTCATTCCAAAAGTATTATTTATTATCTATTGTAGTGCCAGTTCTAATTCAGGTTACCAGGTTATTAGGAACAAGTAGTGGTAATGGCGCAACAAAGCGAAAAATATAATTGGTGTATTCTAATGTTAGAACGCATGGGTGGGCAGCCTTCCAAATTTTTTTCTGAGGGTTTGTACGCTGTAGCTGCGCAAAAAATTTTTTTCAGACCATCCCTCCAAAACCCCATTTTTGGCAGTTTTTTTGAAGGGTGGACGGCGGGGGGGGGGGGGGGGTAATACCCACTCCTGCTGACGTACGTACGTTAGGATGTCAGTGAACAAAAACTATTTTTTAAAAAAATTCTGCTCTAAGAGAATGCTTGATTGGACGTTAAAAATCTGCATTTAAGTAGGGTAGTGCATTTAATTTCGGCACTTTTTCGTTTTTCCAATGTAACTTTTCACTGTATGGCATGATTTTCATGTTTGATAACTCATTTTAAAGGTTTTACGATACTGCGTTGCGTCATAAAAATCTCGCTGTACGAAAGTTGAATTTTTTTATTAAATTGATTTAATTAAATTTTAATTAAATCAATTTTTAAAAAAATGGAAAATTGCCGAAATTAAATGTATGCATTTAATTTCAGCACTTTACAAACAATCGATTGTTTCTCAGTCAAAAAATCATCTTTTTTAAAAATTTAAATGCCTATCATTATCTCCAGACAGTTTTCTTTAATTTAAGCTTCTACTTGTTGTTCAACGTGTAACTGGCAAAAAGTTACAGCTAAAATGCTAATGGTATCAAAATGAGCAAAATTTGGGAAAAAAGTGCATTTAATTTCGGCACTTTTTAAGAGGACCCCCTTAATCGAGTGCTATGACTCCTACACATTTCAACGTAGTCTTTTAACGATTTACAACTACAATTTAACACCCGACCACTTAATTCAACCCGTTTTTACCTACAGCAATATGTGTGCCGAAATTACAATATTTTATTTTATAACGATTGCTCACCACAGACGCAACGTAGAACCACAGCGACTAAAAATTTGGAAAATAGACTAAATTTTACCAGGACAGTTTAATTTTTAAACCAATTTATTGCGTAATCATGAAATGCCTATGTTCTAAAAACGAATAACAATTTTATTTTTTGTAAATCACATAATTTCACATGAAAATATCACAAAATAACAATAAAAAAACTCACGACAGTCATCTGCATATAATTAGCTCTCATTTGAGCTATGAAACGTCGTATTCCGTCTAGGATTACCAAAGATATAGTCCAAAATCAAAAATGCCCAATTGGGAAAAGTGCCGAAATTAAATGCACTACCCTAATAAGCAATAAAAAAGTGATTTTTATTCATACCAGATAAAAAGTATATCAGACGCACGGTTTAAAAAAGTGAGTACACAGCAATCCTTAACGACCGTTAAATTGTTGTGTATCTATTTAATCCTGATTATAATAGATTTTTTGGCATGATGTTAATTGCTAAAAGCTAAACAAAGATTTTTTTATATCGCTAGTACTTCTGCTATTTTATTTTATTCTAGCACTTTAAATAAGTAAAGAAAAAAAAACAACTGAAACCATAAACAACAGCATGCATGACGAGGAATCGCGCAGATTAAAATACCTTTTCTATACTGCTTGTAAAACAAACGCAAAGCGATAAAACTTTATTTTACTCTACAAACAATTACGTAACAATTTGGATCGTATCCCAGACATAAAAAAGAAGAGGGGACAATTAAAATATTCTGCACCAAAAGCTCGACATTAAAGTGGTAGAGTTCCTTGTCTTTCTAAAACCGATCATAAAAATTGCAGGCTATTAGAAAATCTGCGAGACATTTAAGTGATGAAGGTGGTTGCGGTCGGCAGATTTTCCGGAAATTTATTTTTCAAAAATTTTTTTCTCTCAAAAGTTTTTTTTTAAATCTCGACAACCCGGGATACTTCCAATAAATAATACCACACACACTTCAGTTCACCGCTTATCCAGCTTTCTTTTTGAGAGGACCGGAATGGTCTTCGGATCATTTTCCAGTTCTTTCTGAACCAAGGGGAGCATTTGGATTAAATCGTCTACCTCAAGAGAGTATGTGGAGTCCAGCCAGGAATCGAATAACTTCCTCAGTACCAACTGCATACGGGGTCCTTTTTTCACACCCTTTTCGTACAGAATGTGACCGTTTACCGGGAACCTTAAAAACATAATATCAGACCCATAGGTGGGCAGAGGGGGGTTGGGGTAATACCCCCCAAAAAAAATCCCGATTATAGCCGACATCCCCTTAAAATTTGGGGGATCCCAATACTAAAAACACTAAAAATGGGGTATTTTTGAGGTATACCCCAAAAAAATTTTCGGGACACATCCCTCCCCCCTAATTTCCGGGGGTCGGGTATACCGTCCAAAATCCGGTAGGCTGCCCACCTATGATAAGACCTGTGGACAGTTTGGAATTTCCCCCCTCCGTTTTATTAGAGGATCCTCCCTCCCACAAATGAAAAAGTACCCAAAAATAATGGCACCATTTTGGACCTATTATGACGCGATCATCTCGAATTTCTTGCAGTTTTGAGCCTATTTAGATGTATTTTAAGCCATTTTAGACCTATTTTTACTTAAATTTCGCTTTTTTGTCCTTTTCTTTCTTTTTTCCCTCTTTTTTCTGTTTTTTTCCTCCCTTTTTTCTCTTTCTCCCCTGCTTGTTCCCATTTCAAAAAAAATCTCCCCATTTTGGAATTTCCACCCAATAAAACTTCTATATAGAGCCCACGGGGGGAGGGTACTATCATAGATGAATACGGCCACCGAAGCTAAAGCGGTTTTTACCCCGTATAGAAGACATTTTAAAATCTAGGAAGGGGGGTCGAAACCCCCTAGCTTTTTAGGCGGGGCGATCGATCCGGCGTGGAAAATTTTGAAACCTAGAGGGGGGTCAGGTGGGTTCGAATGTCCGAAGCAAAATACTTTTAAACCATTAAAGGTTTAATAATTATTTTTTTATAAGATAATACTACATTTTATTGAAAAAAGCGATATTCTGGTGTAAAAAAGGGTTTAAAAACACGAATTTGTGTTAAAAATTCACGTTTTTGGAAGAACATTTTGTATTAAAAAGTACTTAAAATTTCTCGTGGGGGGGGGGGGGTCAAATTGTAAATTCTAGAAAGAGAGAGGGGGGGTCAGGGCTTAGGGCTAAAAAATTCGAAAATTTAAGGAAGGGGGCCTCCCTGGATGTTTTTCAAGGATGGGGGAGATTTCGAGGCTGAGGGGGGCCCCTCCCTACCCCCTTGTTGCATCTATGAGGGCAATGCTTACGTCTGTAATAAATTAAAACGAAATTTATGCTCGTGATTTCCTACTCTTCCTCCCTCCTCCTCTGGGCGTAGGCACGGTTTTGTGAGTGAGAGGGGGGGGGGGGTCAAAAACCTGAGAAAAAAATTTTGGGTGGAGGGAGGATGTCTAGATTGTAAACGTTACAAAAAGACGAAAAAATTTTTCTCACGGAAACGTTTATTTCATTAGTATTATGCCAAATACCTTTTTTTATATTAATTGAGAGAAAAATTAAATATAAAAAAAATCTTTAAAAGAAATAATTTGGTAACCCTAAACTTTTAGTTTTTAAAACCAAGACAATGTGAATATTGAACTAGCACTAAGCAAAACAAAGCGCGAGAAAAAAAAATTAAAATTACATCTAGGACCCAACCGGACCGGAAATTTTTGGTCCGACGGAACAGGTATTCCACCTGCTGACCACCTTTTAGATTTATTCACCTCGAGTGGATATTTCTCCTAGAAAGCTAGGGGGGTACGACCCCCCTCCCTAGGAGCCCAATGTCTCCCAGAATTGTGAAATGTCATTTACTTAGGGTAAATACTCCCTAGCTTGGTTGACCGTTTTTATCTATGCGAACCGTACATATAACTAAACAAAAAGTCCCACTACAAGAGTGAATAAACCTTTTAAATTTTTAATTTGAAGCGCGTCACTTAAAATTTTTTTTTTTGAAATTTGTTTTCAGACAAAAAAGCACTAAATAGTTAAGTATATCTTATTGCTATTTTTTCTCTACACTACCTTAGTAAATTTTACTGCAAACATTTTACTTACCTTCGTATATCTCACTGCTAATTTTCAACTACCTTGTTATACCTCACTGCATTTTTCTACCCACCTTGTTATATCTTACTGTAATTTTTTTATCCACCTTGCAATAACTTACCGCAAAGTTTTAACCTACCTTGGCGGCGTCCATTGTTTTAGTTCTTCTAAGATAAGGAATGCTCCTTGATACTTTAAAAGTTCATAGACTTTTGTAAAAGCAAAGGAATCCAAACTTTTTGCAAACGGATTGTGCCGTAATATCAAATCCTACAATTGAGAAAAATTAATATTAAGTTAAAGTAAATTCGTTTCGTTTTTACGTTACATCCATAGGTGGGCAGGGGGAAAAGCGATTGGGGGGTTATACCCATGTGTTTTTTTTTGGGGGGACAGGGGGTCTACCCCATACATGGCGCTCGGGGGGAGGTTTGGGGGGGGGGTTAACCCCCCCCCGAATTCTTGAGAAGTGGGGTTTAACCCCCCCACTTCAGAAGTGGGGGGAGAAAGGTTAACCCCCCCCCCCCCAATGTTTTAAAAATGAGTGAAAAAAAATGTCTTTAAAATGACTTCTAACTGCCTCCAAACTTAAGTTTTGAGGTCAAAAATGAATGTTTTAAGCTATAAACGCTCTAAAATGCTATAAAAAGGGCTTTTTGCCCTAAAATTCGCGTTTTTTCCCTATCTTTCCTTCTGCTCGAAAAACGATATGGATAATGCTCTCCAGAAAAAAAACGATATGGGTATTTTGCGTTTTTTGGATTTTGCTCCCCCCTAATTTGGGGTTTAACCCCCCCCCACTCCGGACCAACTTGCCCATGTATGGTCTACCCCCCTAGAGTCAAAATTTAGGACCCCCCTTGCAAAAATTCAGGCACCCCTCCCCCTTAAAGCTTGAGAGCGGTCCGGCCTGACCCTCCTCGCCTCCCTTCCGACCAATTTGGAAGGATAATTTTTTATTTACCGGTACTGTTAAAAACACAGTTTTTAGCTAAAAACAGTGTTTAAATACACTTTTTAGGCCGAAACAGGCTGTTTAGTATATAAAATTCAATATTAGACCTAAAAACACTTAAATTATTGATTTAAAAAAACTTTGTTAAAAAAACGGACCCCCCTGACCACCCCTCTAAATTTGAAATCCCGCACCCGTGGTCGACCCCCCTAAAAAGCCAGGGGGGTCCAGACCCTCCTGTACCCCCTAAAAAATTTTGGCCTTCCACCCGGGGATGGACTCCCCTCCTAGCGGACCTGACCAAAAACACCTATGGTTATACGTATACTCCCCCCCCCAAAAAAAAATCTCGAAACTGCCGACAGCTCCCTAATATTTGGGGGGTACTCCGGACACGTAGACCCCCTATGATCTAGGGGTCCCAGCATAGGTGGACAGCCTCTCGGATTTCGGGGGTATAAGGGGGATTGGGATTGAGGGGATTAATCCCCCTTCAAATTCTGGGAAGGCAAAAAATTTTGTAAGGGTCCCCCCTTTGGTTTTTTTTTAAATTAGAAAAAAAATTTTTTTTTCCAAATCACTCTGTACTGTATTAAAGCTATCTAAAATGCATTATTTAAAGTGATTTAGGTTCATGAAAGGTCTTATTTATTAAAAAAAGAAATTATTGATAATTCAAAACATTAGTGCCGTGAGTTTAAAAATATTGTATTTTTGTTTTGTGTGAGAATATTTGCATAAAAGCGGCAGTATCAAAGGGCAGGAAGTCACGATTCAACCACTTTTTTTGGTATAAAAAAGCGGTTTTCTTAGGATTTTTTATTTAAATACTTTGGTTACTCACTTTAAAACCGTCTTCTTCAATTACTTACTGTTAAAATGACAGATCCACAAAGGCACTTAATGGACATATCCAATTTCGCTGCAGGAAGCTCAATGAAAACGTTTCCCTTTTTACAAAAAGCGGTAATAAAATACCTAAAACTATTTTATTTTGTTGTATTTATTTAAAAAAAACAACAGAAAAATAAATAAAGATTCAGTACTTAAAATTGAGGTTTCCTGGTGCCTTTTAAAAAGTTAAAATTAAAAATTTTTCACCGGGGGGCATTCTGCCCCCGGACCCACCTGACAAAGGGGCTCCGCCCCTTGATACGGTTAGGGTTCTACCGCTCCAGACCCCCTATTTCTGGGGAGCTGTCCGCATCCAGACCCCCTTGTGGGGATGCAGTGGCGTGTCCAAGGAGGCGAAGGGAGGCGCCCCTCAGATTTTGTCAGGGGGGATCCGGGGGGGGGGGGCAGAATGTCCCTCGGTGGAGAAAATTTTTAATTTAAGGCGCTAAAATACACTAGAAATTTTAATTCCAGATAATACTTATTGCAAAATTTAAGGTTTTTTTATACCTATACATTTAAAACATGTGTTTAAAACAATAATAAAAGAATAATAATTTATGGTAGTTTTATTTAACATGTATGCCTTAACTACTGAACGGGATAATCAATTTGAAATCAAAAAAACTAAGATAAATTGTCAATATAAACTACCCGAGTAGCGGGAAAATTTTGGTTTTTTGACTATTAATATGCTTTTGGAAGGCATCAAGAAGGTTTCTGTATTAATATTAAAGAAAAAAAATTCTTCTCTTCTAAAATTTAAAAAACGCAAGGGTCCCCTTACGAAAAAATCCGGCTTCGCCGGGATTTCAGGGGGGGGGGGGGGGGGGCCGCCCCCCACTTGGCACGCCACTGACGTGCATAGGTGTTTTTTGTCGGGTCCGCTAGGGGGGTCCACCCCCGGGTGGAAGGCCAAAATTTTTTAGGAGGGGTCCAGGGGGCACCCTGGCTTTTTAGGGGGGGTCGACCCCGGGTGCGAGATTTCAAATTTAGGGGGGAGGGTCAGGGGAGTCCAATTTATTAACTAAAAATTTTTAACTAAATAATTTAAGTGTATTTAAAACACTGTTTTAAACTAAAAAACCGTGTTTCTGACAGTAAATAAAAAATATACTTCCGAATTGGTCAGGGAGGGACGGGGCTTAGGGGTTCAGCCTCGCTCGGGGGGGGGGGGGGTCAGGCGGGACCGCTCTCGAGCTTTGGGGGGAGGGGAAGGCCTCCTGGATTTCTTCTAGGGGGGGGGGGGGGGTCCCGAACTTTGGCTCTAGGGGGGTGGGACCCCTCTGTCCTCTAGGGGGGGGGGGTGGACCCCTCTGCCCAAAAACACCTATGCTGACATGGGCGTAGCCGAGGGGGTCCCTAGTTCCCTCTTTGAGGTCGGCAAAGGATAGAAAAATTTTGGAGGTCTAGAACGACCATTTTTAATAAATTTTCTTGCGCTTTGCTCAAAGTCCCATTAATTATATAGTCTTCACTTCCAAATTTGTACTAATTTGTTTTTTAATCTTAATATTACCACGCTAGACCCACCCCATTCTTTATGTTTTAACTTGGTCTCACTTTCAAATTTGTGTTACTTTGTTTTTTAATCTTGATCTGACCACGCTAAACCCCTCCTTTTTAGATTTGTTATATAGTGGTATTAAAAATTTAAAGGTTCAAGTAATTTTAAAAACATTTTCTGGTACTTTGCATTGCTCAGCTGTAATTCAATGTACTCATTTTTCAGCTGTGAATCAAATTGTTTGTAAAATTTTTTTCTTTGTTTTATAAACTTATTTATATTGATAAATAGGAAAATACTGAAGTATATGACAAACAAGGTAATAAACACTCCGCGCGAAGCAAGGAAAATTTTTTTTAGTCCTTTTATAACGCTTAAAAGTTTTTTTCCGGGAGGCGAATTCGGGGGGGGGGTGTCCCCGGGCACCCCAAATTGGGGGGGGGGGGGGGTGTCCCCGGGCACCCCGAATTGGGGGGGGGGGGGGTGTCAGCAAAATCCGAAATTTCAGGGGTATAACCCCCAACCCACCTATGGGTCTCAGTACTAAAAACGCCAAAAATGGTATGTTTACTTTGGGGTATACCCCAAAAAAATTTTTTGGACACCACCTATTTCGTTCGAGGGTCGAGTATAAACCCCAAAATCCGAAAGGCTGCCGACCTATAGTTACATCTACATTAGTGATGTTCCTACACAGTGGCGTGCCTAAGAGGGGGGGGGCGGCGCCCCCCCCCCCCAACGAAATCCAGCGAAGCCGGATTTTTTTGTAAGGAAGGGGGGACCCTTACGTTTTTTAATTTTTACGAGAGAAAAAAGTTTTTCTTTAATATTAATACAGAAACTTTCCCGATGCCTTCTAAAAGTAGATTAATAGTCAAAAAACCGAAATTTCCTCGCTACGCGGAACGCGGGTAGTTTAAATTGACAATTTATCTTAGTTTTTCGATTTCAAATCGATTATCGCGTTCAATAGTTAAGGCATACAGTTTAATAAAACTACTATAAACACTATCATCCTTTGATTAACGTTTTAAACACAATGTTTTAAATATGTAGATATAAAAAACCCTTAAATTTTGTAATAAGTATCATTTGGAATTAATTTCAAGTGTATTTTAGCGCCTAAAATTAGAACTTTTCTTCCCTGGGGGGCACCCGGACACTCCTGACAAGGGGTTTTGCCTCTTGGCCCCGCTGGGGGGAATTTTCGCCCCACAGACCCACATATCTGGGGGGCTGCCGCCCCCCAGACCCCCTTCCGAAATGAAATGCTGTGCACGCTACTGGCCCTCCAATATCATGCTTCGGAGCTCCGGCTATTTAAAGCGGAGGGAGCTCATAGGTGAGAAAGGGGGGGGGGGGCGGGGTGGGGTCCAGCCCAGCCCCCCTAGCTTCGAAATTTTAGGACCTCCCCCTAGACGAAAATCTAGGCCCCCCTCCCCCCTCGAGAAAATTTTAGGCACCTTTTTATACTAAATTTTCTTCCAAAAACGTGAATTTTCATCACATATTCATGCTTTTACACCCTTTTTTATACATGAATATGGCTTTTTTTTCAATAAAATGTAGTATTATCCAATAAGAGAACAATTATTAAAGTTATTATGGTTTAAAACTGTTTTGCTTTGTAATTTAAATTTATTTCAAAACTTATATAAAGCGATAAAAATAGTCTTAAAAATGCACATGGAATAGCTTTAAAGAAATTACAAGCTTAAATAAGCTTTATAATAATGCATTAAAATACACCTCTATATTAACCTTTCCTTCACTTTTATTAAAATCGATCTATTTAAGAATGAGAGCTCCGGAGCTCCCTCATAGGTGAGAACGGTCGGGGAAGCTAGGGGGGTGGATATCCGGGGTAAATCGAATTTTAAATTCTAGGAAGGGGGTCCCAGGAGGGTCTGGATCCCTCTTAGCTTTTTAAGGGGAGTCGACCTGGGGTGCGAAATTTTCAAATCTAGAGGGGTCAGGTGGGGTCCGGTGTCCAAAGCAAAACAGTTTTAAACCATAATAACTTTAATAATTGTTCTCTTATTGGATAATACTACATTTTATTGAAAAAAAAGCCATATTCATGTATAAAAAGGGTGTAAAAGCATGAATATGTGATGAAAATTCACGTTTTTGGAAGAAAATTTAGTATAAAAAGGTGCCTAAAATTTTCTCGAGGGGGGGGGAGAACGGGAAGGGGGGGGGGCCTAGATTTTCGTCTAGGGGGGGGGTCCTAAAATTTCGAAGCTAGGGGGGCTGGGCTGGACCCCACCCTGCCCCCCCCCCCTTTCTCACCTATGAGCTCCCTCCGCTTTAAATAGCCGGAGCTCCGAAGCATGATATTGGAGGGCCAGTAGCGTGCACAGCATTTCATTTCGGAAGGGGGTCTGGGGGGCGGCAACCCCCCAGATATGTGGGTCTGTGGGGCGAAAACCCCCCAGCGGGGCCAAGGGGCAAAACCCCTTGTCAGGAGTGTCCGGGTGCCCCCCGAGGGAGAAAATTTTTAATTTTAGGCGCTAAAATACACTTGAAATTAATTCCAAATGATACTTATTACAAAATTTAAGGGTTTTTTATATCTACATATTTAAAACATTGTGTTTAAAACGTTAATCAAAGGATGATAGTATTTATAGTAGTTTTATTAAACTGTATGCCTTAACTATTGAACGCGATAATCGATTTGAAATCGAAAAACTAAGATAAATTGTCAATTTAAACTACCCGCGTTCCGCGTAGCGAGGAAATTTCGGTTTTTTGACTATTAATCTACTTTTAGAAGGCATCGGGAAAGTTTCTGTATTAATATTAAAGAAAAACTTTTTTCTCTCGTAAAAATTAAAAAACGTAAGGGTCCCCCCTTCCTTACAAAAAAATCCGGCTTCGCTGGATTTCGTTGGGGGGGGGGCGCCGCCCCCCCCCTCTTAGGCACGCCACGGGGTAGGAACATCACTAATGTAGATGTAACTATAGGTCGGCAGCCTTTCGGATTTTGGGGTTTATACTCGACCCTCGAACGAAATAGGTGGTGTCCAAAAAATTTTTTTGGGGTATACCCCAAAGTAAACATACCATTTTTGGCGTTTTTAGTACTGAGACCCATAGGTGGGTTGGGGGTCATAGGGGGGGGGGGGGGGGGGGGGGGGCCCCCCCCCCTGAAATTTCGGATTTTGCTGACCCCCCCCCCCCCAATTCGGGGTGCCCGGGGACACCCCCCCCCCCCCAATTTGGGGTGCCCGGGGACACCCCCCCCAAATTCGCCTCCCGGAAAAAAACTTTTAAGCGTTATAAAAGGACTAAAAAAAATTTTCCTTGCTTCGCGCGGAGTGTTTATTACCCTTGTTTGTCATATACTTCAGTATTTTCCTATTTATCAATATAAATAAGTTTATAAAACAAAGAAAAAAATTTTACAAACAATTTGATTCACAGCTGAAAAATGAGTACATTGAATTACAGCTGAGCAATGCAAAGTACCAGAAAATGTTTTTAAAATTACTTTGAACCTTTAAATTTTTAATACCACTATATAACAAATCTAAAAAGGAGGGGTTCAGCGTGGTCATATCAAGATTAAAAAACAAAGTAACACAAATTTGAAAGTGGAGACCAATTTAAAACATAAAGAATGGGGTGGGTCTAGCGTGGTCATATTAAGATTACAAAACAAAGTAATACAAATTTGCAAGTGGAGACTATATAATTAATGGGACGCTGAGCAAAGCGCGAGAAAATTTATTAAAAATGGTCGTTCTAGACCTCCAAAATTTTATCCTTTGCCGACCTAAATAGGGAACTAGACCCCCCTGGCTACGCCCATGTCAGCATAGGTGTTTTTGGGCAGAGGGGTCCACCCCCCCCCCTAGAGGACAGAGGGGTCCACCCCCCTAGAGCCAAAATTTGGGACCCCCCCCCCCTAGAAGAAATCCAGGAGGCCTTCCCCTCCCCCCAAAGCTCGAGAGCGGTCCCGCCTGACTCCCCCCCCCCCCCCCCGAGCGAGGCTGAACCCCTACGCCCCGTCCCTCCCGACCCATTCGGAAGTATATTTTTTATTTACTGTCAAAAACACGGTTTTTTAGTTTAAAACAGTGTTTAAATACACTTAAATTATTTAGTTAAAAATTTTTTGTTAAAAAATTGGACTCCCCTGACCCTCCCCCCTAAATTTGAAATCTCACACCCGGGGTCGACCCCCCCTAAAAAGATAGGGTGGTCCAGACCCCCCTGGACCCCCCCTAAAAAATTTTGGCCTTCCACCCGGGGGTGGACCCCCCTAGCGGACCCGACAAAAAACACCTATGCACGTCAGTGGCGTGCCAAGTGGGGGGCGGCCCCCCCCCCCCCTGAAATCCGGCGAAGCCGGATTTTTTCGTAAGCGGGGACCCTTACGTTTTTAAATTTTAGGAGAGAAAATTTTTTTCGTTAATATTAATACAGAAACCTTCTTGATGCCTTCCAAAAGCATATTAATAGTCAAAAAACCAAAATTTTCCCGCTACTCGGGTAGTTTATATTGACAATTTATCTTAGTTTTTTTGATTTCAAATTGATTATCCCGTTCAGTAGTTAAGGCATACATGTTAAATAAAACTACCATAAATTATTATTCTTTTATTATTGTTTTAAACACATGTTTAAAATGTGTAGGTATAAAAAAACCTTAAATTTTGCAATAAGTATTATCTGGAATTAAAATTTCTAGTCTATTTTAGCGCCTTAAATTGAAAAATTTCTCCCCACCGAGGGACATTC
>JASAMX010025912.1:0-11103 GCA_030248175.1 Microlaimidae sp. YZB2_3
GTTCTTCGTTCGGTTACGTATTGTTCATTGATAGGATTGAGCAAGTGCTGCGCTATTTCACAAGACGCCTACTTGCTAAATGTGGTTTAAACTGTGCGAGAAACTATATAGAGCGTTTAAAATTTTTAAACTTAACTTACTTAAACGTAGAATACATATTGATTTATCATTGTTTTTGATTCAATTATTAATAAACTAAATGATATAAAATTTGAAGAATTTTTAACTGGGGCACCTATCAAGCCCGAAGGAATCATAACCTAAAGATAAAAATACCCAACGCAAAAAAAATGTTTGTTCAATTCTTCTTTTTGAGAGCAGCAAGATACTGGAATGTTTTACCGCAATCCGTGCGTGAACGTAAAACGTTATACAGTTTTAAAAACAAAATAAAACAATTAAAGTTTAATGGTTTTATCAATTTGATAGGCACATATAAGAATTCATATGGCTCTGTGTTTTTTCCTTCCTTTTATTAAAAAAACAATCCAGTACGTTGTTTAAGACAAGCCTCAAGTTTTTTCTCTCTTTTTTATTAAATTGTGTACAATGTAATTTATTTTCGTTCATGAGTAATTCTGCATGTGATTACATTTTCTCTTGCTTTTTACAACTTTATTGGTATGTTTAAATGAAGGCTTTTCATTTCATTTCATTCCATTTCATGATTATTTAATGAGATTTCTATCCATGAAGTGGAGAGGTATGACGGGGTCTTTTAACCTCAAAATTTTGAACCTCCCTCCTAGACAAAATTCGAGTTCTCCTCAGAAAAGTTCTCTTTTTTTAATCTGGCTCCCCTCCAGAATTTTAATCTGACACCTCTAAAGTATTTTGTTTTGAAAATCCACAAGACACACCCTGACCCTCTTTTAGATTTCAAAATTTTCCATACATCCTTCCCAGAATTTAAGATGATGAAATTGCTAAAAAATCGCAGTGTGCTTCAAAATGCAGTGAGTTCGAGTTAGCATATGCAAGTATATGCGCAAAAACACTGCTACATTTTGAGGATGCCCATTTACACGACACATGCCTACAATAAGAACAGTTGTTTTGCCATTTTATGCGCACAACAATTAATGGCAGTGCTCAAAAAATGGCACCAAATTGTTTCGCTTCTGAGACTGAGTGACATATTTTCCCTTAAAATATTATATAGTATAATATATTTTTGGTATTATTACAATATTAAGTTAGAAATTAAAAAAAAAACATTCATAGATTCCGGTACAAGTTCCATACGTGTACCAAAATTCGATTTGACGGATTCAAATCGTATTAAAAATTGTAACACATTTTTATAGCATAAATCGAACACGTAGACCTCAATTTTGTGGTTATTTGTCGGATTTGAGCTTCTAAAAAAAAGTTATGAGCCAATTTGTACCCAAAAATTGCCCGTTTTTGGCATGCACAATTTATGTTATTAAGAAAATTTTTTATTAAGCCTTTAATCAAATTAATATTATTTTTTCGCATTACCAAGTGTCTGGCAATTACAAATATATTTTTATTTTTGTAATGGTAACTACCAATTTTTTATAGTAACCGTTCAAATACCCACCAAATTTTAGTTGTGAAACAATTAAAATTTTTGAAAAACAACTTATTTTAATAAAAATCAATTATATTACAATTTTATTTGATTTTTAGGTTTTGTTTAGGCTTAGGAACAATAAATCGGTGAAAAACTAAGTTTAAATTAGCGTTTAAAGTAAAACAAATTTTCTTGTCAAATGGTCAAAGTAAAACAAATGGTCCATGTGACTTTCGAATTTTCAATTGTTTTAAAACTTTTTTTGTTCTTCCGACTATTAGCATTGTTAAAACATAGTTTTTAATTTAGTTTGTTAGTTTACAATTTTTTTTTCTTAACATCATAAATTGCACTTGCTGAAAAAGGTCATTTTTGGGTATAAATTGGCTCATAACTTTTTACCAATAGCTTAAATCTTAAAAATAACCACAAAAATGAGGTCTACGTGTTTTATTTAGGTTATAAAAGTGTTTTACAATTTGTATTTACTGTTAAATCGGTCAAATCGAATTTTGGTACACGTATGGAACTTGCACCATAGATTCTAATGACGAAAGTTCTTTGAGCTTTTACGGCCAAAAACTCTTTTTAGAAGGCCCTTGGCAGAAGACCTCAGTGATATTGTCATCACTTTGGCTCGTGCTTAAAATTCGTGTTTTGTGTAAGATAATGGCAATAACGTAAAAACCTACAATGTTCAGTGACTCGGAGAAAAAACGGGTTTTTATTTTAGAATCTTGCTAATTCCAGCCGCACAAAAAGATACAACAATAAAATCACTGGATAAAACCAAAGAACAATTTGAATAAAAAAATGTTTTTAATAAAAAACTTGAAAAACAAAGGGTTACAATCTTTTTTAAAAAAAATAAGAACGGCTAACAAAATTAGTACCAATTTTGTTACAATATTTCTTGTAGCTCCGAGCATCGGAGTGAAGCTCCTCTCTTCGGAGCTCCGGAGCCACACTTAGAGCTCTGGATCTCTTTTCTATTTTTGTAATTTTTTATGAATAATTTAAGAGTAATGCCATAAAATATTTTGTCAGAAATATTTTTAAATTTTTTTCAAAACTCAAGATTAAGAACAATAAAATAGTCTTGAAAATGCCATTAGAATAATTAAACATATTTCATGTTTAAATAAGCTTTAAATCTCTCATTTAAACGGTGGAACTTCCGTTTTATATGACTGGAACTCCGGAGCATTATGTTGGAGGGTAGGAACATCACTATAGGATAAACAGATTATTAAAATTATTATATTATTATTATTAGGGCTTATTATTTTAAAATATGTATAAATTATGTAATAGCTTTCTTTTCAGCAAAAGGATCCATTTTATTAAAGGAATTTTTCAAAGATTCTCAAGCTCTTTCTTTTGCTTCTGGCATTATTTGATTTTTAATAATAAAGAGGGAAATAACTGCGTTGTAAATACTTTCGTAAAACTGTATCAGAAGGCATTCGTCATTATTAGACCATTTGGTTGCCCTATTTTTGAAAGTATCTCATGAAATTCCTGTCATTTTAATCTAAACCGGGAAGCCTCTGCAACAAAAACGTTAAAATACTTTGTTAAGTAGTCAAAAAAGTACTTAAAGGTGCGGTACCGGCTCAAACTTTTTGTCTTTGATTTCGATGATTTTTCGTAAAAACCTTACCCCTACCCCCAATAGCGCACAAAATTTTTTTCATCAAAATATCTTTGGTTGTTCAGTAGGAGATATAACCTCCTAAAAATCGCGTTTTTTTCGAAATTCTGTAGTTCTTCATGAGTATAAAATTTTAAGTTACACAAGTTTAATTTAAAGAAAGTGGCTATTTTCAACTTTAATTTGATACATTGATTGTTAAGATTGGTAAAGTATTTGTCGAGATATTGCGTTTCCCGTAGAAAAAAAGCCGCAATTATTTCACTAAAAATAATTATGAAGTGTATAGGCAAAATATTGGACAAACTTAATCAAATCACTGCCATCGTTGTGGGTTTTTACCCGTTACACAAACAAATCGAGGTTTTTTTTTGTCCGGAACGTAATATTTCGACAAATATTGCATCAATCTTAACAATCAACGTGTCAAATTAAAGTAAAAACAGCTGCTTTCTTTTAGTAAAATTTTTATAACTTTCAAAAATAAACTAAATAATATATAGGGTAAGCAATTTAAAGTAGTTATTAAAAAAAGTTAATAAGTATTACAAAAAGTTAAAAACTCTATTTCAGTTAGTGATGTTCCTATCCTTCAGTTTTATGCTCCGGAGCTCCGGTCATTTAAAGCAGAGCGAGCTCCGAAGCTACGGCCATTTAAAATGAAAGAAGCTCCGGAACTCCGCTCCTTAAATGAGCGATTTGAGGCTTATTTAAGATTTAAATACATTTTTCTCTACTCCATTTGTATTTGTAGGACTATTTTAATTGATTTAAAGAAGTTTTGGAAAAAATTTAAAAATTTAAAATCATGAAAAATTTTTGACAAAGCAATCGATCACTCTTTAATTATTTATGAAATTACTATAAAAATAGGGCGGAGCTCTGGAGCTACGGGGGTTGCTCTCGGAGTTCCGGGAAACATCACTAATCTGGATTGAGGCGTAAGGTATAAAAATGCCTTACGCCTTAATCCAGTTAATAAGTATTTCTGTACCAAAAGAAAATTATAAGTGTGCGGTTGATTATTATTAAACTATAAAGCAAACATCCATTTTTTTAATTCCGCCTTTATAAAAAATAAACAACAAAATAGTCACTTTTTGACTTTTAAAAACTGATATTTCTGATAAAAAAGGATTACTTTAATAAAAATTTTCTTAGATAAAGTATTTAATCTTTAATATTAGGGTATCTGACTTAATTTCGGCCAGGCCTTAATTTCGGCCACCAATTTAGGGTGTTAAAAATTGGCTTATTTTTAAAGCACAAAAGAACTAGCACAAAAGTAACTGGATTAATGTTGAGTAAAGTGTTTTTGCAAAAGATTTTCATTTTTGTTATTCTGCATTATCAACATTATTCATACAAAAAGTGAATTTTTTGTGATTTTCTTAATTTTTGCTTTGTGTTTAAACTGCATCAAATTTAGAACGAAGCAGAACATAACCTTAAATTGTCTCCTATTTAAGGCTCAAAGTTGTTAATATTTTTATGTTTTGATATTTTCTTCAAAATCACTTTGAAACGTGTTTAACTAACTGCGCATTTTAAGATTTCGTTAATTTCGGCCACCTTAAAATTTAGTTGAAAGAACCTGCCATTTTTTACTGTTTTTAAATATCATCGTACTACCGTACTTATAAAGATTTTTTTTGCTAGTTTGACTTTTTTTGACGTTTTTTAAGTCGAAAATAAAAATTCAAAAAAAAAAGGTTATTAAAACTTGTTTTTTTAAGGTTTTGACATAATTATACTAAGTCTTGCTAATAACTATTAAAGTTAGCAAACGGGAAAAATTAAGTTATATGTACCAAGAACAATAAAAGATAAATTTGTAACGTTTAAAAATTTTTATTGTTCAGTTTGGCAATAATTGTAGCCAGTTTTTTCCAGGTGGCCGAAATTAATGGCTGGCGTTTTAATTTCGGCCACTATAAAAAAGAACTTTGAACCTCCACAGATCTTTAAGTGTAACAGAAAATTTAAAATTTTGCAATAAAATAACAAAAATAGCTATCGTTTGATTTTTAGACCAAATTTTGGGTCGATTGGAAAAACCAGAAAAAACTTATCGAAAAAAATAAAAAAGGTGGTCGAAATTAAGTCAGTTACCCTAATTAGTTTTTGTTTAGTGTTTTTACTTGATTTGTTGTTAAACTTTCGATTCTATAATGGCTGATTGTTTATTAAATAGTTGTTTTGATTATATGGTAAACAATCCTCTGAGTAGAATTTTCATCTCAGGTAGAGGAGATATTTACGACGACTTGTGAAATAATCTACAGTTTTTTAAATAACTTATGTAAATGAAAGGTTTTGTTTATCTCTATGCCTAACTGCCAAATCTTCCACGCTTTTTCTTAAACTTTAACAAGTGAGTAATCCACATATATAAACTCCAAAGTGTGGAGTATTCCAAAGGATTTGCAAATAAAAAAGGTTTAAACGGAAATCTACTACGATCTGTGAAATAGTCTACAGTTTATTAAATAATCTAAATGACAGTTTTTTCCACATAATACTTTTGAAAATACTCAAATATTTCCACCTTTTTCTTGAACTGCAGCGCAAAAAGGATTCCACATGTTGATGGAACAACGAACATATTCAAACCAAACAATTTCCACTCACATGTAAAATAGTCTGCAGTTTGTTTAATAACCTACATGAAAAATTTTCTACATAATATTTGTGAAAACACACAACGATTGAAATTCAAAAAGTGTTAATTAAATATTTGACAGTAGGGTGACTAGATTAAATTTTCCCAGCCTTAATTTTGGCCACTGACTATTTAGATCTGCACACGCAAAATTATGTAAATGAATTAAATACAACAAGATCAGTACATGACAATATATCTAGTCATAGAAGTTCATAACACAACTTTGCGCTAGGCAAAAATAACAACCGGTATCCAAAAATAAAGCTAGCTCAAATTAAGCCATTTACCTTATATATGTAAAATTTTCATGTAGATTATTCAACAAACTAGATTATAATTGTTAATCTGTGGATAATCTACATGTTCAAGAGAAAGCGTGGAATATTCGGCAGTATTAAACCTCTGGTGTACATAGACAAGATATGCACATTTGACATATATTACTTAACAAACTTTAAATTATTTCATAGGTCGTGTTTTTGCAACACACAGCCAAACATTTTCTGATTTTTATTTATTCTTGGCTGCGTTTAATTTGCCTAGAGTACGCTTCGTATACTCTCTACAAAACTAATAGATAAGCATAAGCATTATATGATAATCTGATTTACTTTTAGTGACATTATTGGGCTGCTTTTTAAAACAAAAATATGTCCATTTAAGTTTTTTATGCCCAAACTATTCTTGTACAAATTTTAGTTGCTGGTTGTATTGATATATTGATTTTTGCATTTATATGTATAGAGTAGTGATGTTCCCCAGAGCTCCGCTTATAGGAGCTCCGGAGCAATCCCCAGATTACCGGAGTTTTGAACTCCGCCCTATTTTGGTACCAATTTTATGAGTAATTAAAAAGTAAGGCAAAAAATTATTTTATTAAATTTTTTTTGTGCAGTAATTTTTTAAAACTTATTTAAAAGAATAAACTAGCCTTGAAAAATGCTCTAAGAATAGAGCAGGAAAAAGGGGCGATTTTTCCCCGGGCGTATGTTTAGACAGAAAAGATGTAGACTAGTCTGAGATGGACATTATGTGGACTATAGGAAATTTGCATTTGGTTTGGCCAGCTGCTCACTAAATAAAAATTTCTACGATACTGATAATGATTTGTTTATACATTTGATCTAATTCACACAGCACTGCTTTGCATTTTTTTTAGTTTGATGAAATGTCAATTGAAAAAATCATACTCACATCAATCTTTTACAAGCGCGAAATCGCCACTTTTTTCAATTAGAAGGTTATATTTGTATGTTAAGAAACAACTATAAATTTGAAAAGGTGGCGATTTCGGTCGCTTGTCAAAGATTGCTGTGAGTATGATTTTTTTCAATTGACATTTCATCAAACTAAAAAAAAATGCAACAGTGCTATATGATTAGATCAATGTATAAACAAATCATTATCATATCGTAGAAATTTTTATTTAGTGAGCAGCTGGCCAAACCAAATGCAAATTTCCCTATAGTCCACATAATGTCCATCTCAGACTAGCTCTACATCTTTTCTGTCTAAACATACGCCCGGGGGAAAAATCGCCCCCTTTTTCCTGCTCTATTCTTAGAGCATTTTTGAGGCTAGTCTACCACTTTTTTTGAATTAAATTAAAAAATAGCCTAATAAACTATAGTTTTAGCTGCGCAATGACATATGTTTATAATCATTCCGTTGCCGAGATTAAAATAAAAAAAATAATAAGAAGAAGATGAATTTAAATTACAAAATTAACCCACGTTGTTTAATTATAGTTAGTGCGGTGCAGATGCGCTCCAGACAAAGTTTACCTACGTTCTCTAAATATAGTTGGCGCGATGCCGTGCGCCAATGATTGCAATTATAATTTTTAAAGTAAAATTAATAATAATAATAATAAGATGATGAACATGAATAACAAAATTTACTCACGTTGTCTAAGTATAGTTGGCGCGGTGCCGTGGGTTAAATTGCAGTTGGCACCCCGCACCACCGATGATTAGCGGCGCGTGGCGCTCCCGCGCCACCGACGCTTATTATTATTTTTTAATAAATAAAACTTTGAATTAATTTTGTCATCAGTAATGCAAGAATTAAAAAAAGTACTCTGTTGTTTTTGCCGTTTTCCGCGCGGTTGAAGCAGATGGCGCTGGGAACTGGCGCCGTTTCTGCCACCAATTAAAACCGCTCTGCTTTTTTTGTGCGGTTTTTATGAGGGGATGTTGGTTGTCTGCTCTGTACAATCCTTATTGTTGCCAAAAGGCTGTTATTGTGCGGTTGGGAGTTTTTATTTGTCTAATTTTCAATTTTTTATTTTGATCAATAAATCGATAACAAGGACCTAAATGAAAAAAGTGCTTCCTAAGAAAGTTGCGTAATTCCTTCTTCTTTCTAATGAGCCCATGTTTATTTTTGATCAATCAGTAACGAATGAGGAATATCGTTTTTAAGAATGGAGCGTTGGAATAATAATAATAAGAAGAAGAAGAAGAAGAAGAAGAAGAAGAAGAAGAAGAAGAAGAAGAAGAAGAAGGTTCTGAATTTCAAAATTTACCCACGTTCTCTAATTATGGTTGGCGCGGCGCCACGGGGCTAAATCGCCCCGTGGCGCTCCCGCGCCACCCATGAAAAGTCCAAAATATGCAAATAAAATAACTTAAAACATATTTAAAGCTCAAACACGCTTGAAATAGGTCGTTTAACGGGCGGAGCTACGAAACTTCGGAGATATGGAGCTCCTAACGCTTTAAATGGCCAGAGCTTCAGAGCATGATATCGGAGACTAGGAACATCACTCACTAGATAGAGTAACTATTTTCTTCACCCTGGACAAGATATTCTTCTTACTAACAAAAAGTACTGCGCAGCATGAATTTTGTTTTAAAACCTAAAATTTGTAAAAATAGACACACATGTGGATCACATGTCACATCCACATCACATATACAACAATTCAAAAGTATAGGTTAAACTTTCTTGTTAATTTTCTAATGATTAATTGTGTTTATTATTTAAAATTAATCATAAAGGGTTTCCACATGCTTAAATTCATGTTCCTTTTTAACTAACTCTTTAACAATCAAAGCTAAATTAAAAGCTTTATCACGACAAGAAATATTTCTATTTGCTTCCGAAACGGTGCCCATAATTTCTGGCTCGATTTTGGCGATTTCCAACATAAGATGCAAATTCAATTTATGCGAATCTTTTTCAGTATTGTAGGCCATTTTAAATTCCCTTCTGATATTAATATATTTTCTCAAGTAGTTTGGAATAGTGATTCCGGATACTTTTGACTGACTTTGCAATAACGTCTCGTATTCCATTGGGCTAAATAAAGTATGTCTTAAAAAAACTGTTGTTAACCATTAAAAACATTTAAGTAAAAGTATTTTAGCAAAAGCATCGTTTTGTATTTTACATTTTGCCATAAAACTTAAATGAGAAGGCTCAAACATGGTAGATTCGTGCGCGTTTAATTCTGAAACTGAAATTAACGTTTCCAGTAGTTTTTCCGCCCCAAAAAAATTTTCGGTAAAAAGACCTTTGACATTCAGATAAAAATTCAAATAGTTTGACATTTGGAATAATTTACTATCAATCAATCTAGCGTGCGATTTCAAAGTTTCACTTAGACTTAAAACTCGAAGGTAAACTAGTCCGATTGTCAAATTACCCTATAGTCATTTTACCAAAATGTCATTTTACAAAAAAATTTATATGTTGTAAAAATTTTACGCGGGTCGAAATACGTGGAGCCAAAATTAGTTATTGGCTCAAATGTGACCGTTTGGCATTTTTATGAAACAATTTTTAAGGACTGAAATATATGTAGTGGCGCAGCATCTTTATCTTACATGCCTGTTTTTTGTCCCTCACGTCGGAAATTTAAGGACCTTTAAAATGTCATAGTATTCGTGATCACGTCATACATATTTTGCTCTGTGAAAATGGTTATGGGAGGAGATAATAGAATCACTTTTAGCCAATTAGTGCTTGGGAAACAATTAATCTCCAATGGATGAAAAATTTCCTTTTTTCATTGCACTAATTGGCTAAAAGTGATTTTGTAACGTTATAACTCTGCAAAAATTATTAACATTGAACAATTTCCATTTAAACGGGAGGGTTTTGACTATAGTGATTTTATATTTTCAATAATGCGTAATCTACATAAACAGACTATACGCTTGGTTTGTGCAGTAATTATATCAAAAATGTGTAACATAATTATCAATGATAACACAAATATACCCATCTTCCATAAACAAAATTCTCCCACAATAAACTCAAATAAATTATTACGTGATTCCTCGTCGTGATTATCAAAAAAAACTACAAAATTTTAAAAGATAGGTGTGCATTAGAGGTTTTTAAATACATATCTTGAAATTAAACTAAAAAACTTGTAAGAATTGTTTTTATTAAAAAATAACAAATACTGAAAAATTATTTTTTTAATCTTTTACCCTCAAAAGCGGTCATAATTTGTGTAATATTGGATTAACTTTAACAACCAAGGTGTCATTTTGTTTGTATTTTAATGAGAACTACAATGGTTTTCTTAAATTTTTTACTTTCTTGTTTTTTTACCTGATAACTAATAAAATTACAAAACACCAAGGTGATAAAATATATTAATAAACTTACAAAACACCAAAGTAGATGATATATAAATATTCTGAAACAAAACTTAAAATACAAAATTGTTTGGTTTTTTAAAATTCCATCAATATTTCACAGGCCATGACTGTTTTTGATAAAGATTAGTTGCAAAATTAGTAACATTTGTTATTTTATAATGCACATTTTTCTGTGGATTTCTTAAAAATGTAATTTTCATGTCCAGGCTTGAACAAAGTTTGCCTAAACTTTAAGTTTGTTTTGTTATTGTTTTTAATGTTCAATTTTTTTAAAATTTATCAATATTCGTTTGGTAACTTGCTTCTTGGAGATAAACAATAATTCAAACGTCACAATGCCAAATAAAAAAAGATTTTCAAAGATCGCCGCAAATGTTTTTAAAAATTTACTTCAAAAAAAAACCATAAATATTTTGGCCCTTTATTTTTACTCAATGTTGTTGTATTAAAAAGAGTGTTTTATATTAGTTTCTTAATTCTAAATTCGTATTAACTGACATTTTAAGACATAAGCCTTTAGCACTAAACAATGTGCAGCGTTTGGGTGGTTGCGATCGTCGTGTTACTTCCATTTGTATAATTCTGTCGGCTATCACTGAGGTATAATGTGCCGCACCAGTGTTTTTGT
>JASAMX010025913.1:0-30035 GCA_030248175.1 Microlaimidae sp. YZB2_3
GTTAAAAAGTCATTTTGGATAACTAATTTCGCAACTTTATTTGGATACTCGTCTTTTAACAAGTGCTAAAATTTTTGTTTCAAATAACCTTCTAAAAAACTATTACTTATAACCGCCACCTCACTCACTGCACCTCCAATATGTCGCAATAAGAAAATAACTCTTTCGGTTAAAGGTGATGTCAGGAACCCACACTTTCTTTTTCGAAATTGTCCATTTTACGATTTTTTTGCGATTTAAAATGACAATAAATTAAATAAAAATCTTTTTAATTTGGTTGCGAAAATCTTTTGCATAGGATATATTAGTCGCGTTTACTTGTAGGTCTGCTGCAAACTGCTTATCCCTTTTGGTACCAGAAGAGTACGGTAAACGTCCATTACTGCCTCTACGGTCTAAAATTAAAATTGGTTATTACATTCAGTTTTTATATAGAGAATTTCATGGTCATAGAGTAAAGTTTAAAGGACAATCGCTCAAGATTCCGCCTTGTTTCTTACTACGAGAAACTAAAAGTACCAAACCAAGTAAAAAGATGAATTTAACCTTTAAATGATCTAGTGGTACACAAAGAGTACTCTGACGTCATCTATGTAAGCACTAAAACATTGGTAACATTTTTTTATAATGCGCATGGTCAATATTTTATTTAATTATTATTTTAAACCTAATAGAATAGTAGAAAAATAACAAATGGCGTAACCAAATGACAATATGTTTGTTAAAACATGGTGATATTCTTATACTGAGTAAAACAAAATTATTTGCCCGATCAAATTGCAAACTTACAGCTTTATGTGCGGAATATCTCATAGAACGAATACAACCTTCGGGGCCAATAAAGTCAGTAACACGATTTGCCATTATATCAGCAGGTAGTTGATTAATCAGCTAAAAAATAAGACTGAAAAATAAAATTGTAAAATTGAAAAATCAAATTCTGAAATCAATTAAACACAGATAACAACATAATAACCGTTGTATTGTAGCATTTCAGATTCTTTCTTTTTTAAAAAAACCATTCACCTTTTTAATCAGCGTTAAAATGTCGTTTTTTGCATTCGCGTCCAATTTTTCCGAGGAACATAAAATTTTGATGATAGCTATCACTTTGTCCAGCACCAGGATCGGTTGCATTTTACAAACTTCAACATAGACGCTTAAGGTTCCGGCTCCGGCGCCTCCGACTTCCGACGATTCCACGAATGGGAGCGACAGCGCTTCCACAATGCAATTTTCCACTTTGTTTAATGACTAAATTACAAAAAAATTCCAAAAATTATAACTTAATAATACAAAATTGGGTGGGTTTTAAAAAAAATCACCCATTTTTTTAATTATTTTTTATTCTTCGTAATTATTTTTTTCTTTTTTGTATATAAAGCCATACAAAAAAAAAACATTCTTTCGCATTAAGTATTATTGTAACGTCGTAAGATGTGCTTACAGAATACATTTACTTTCGATTCTTTTATTCTATATTATTCTATTTTGCTTGCTTTCAGTTTTTAGTTTATGACAAAAGCTTAAAAATTTGGAAGAAGGGGAGAGCGATCTGGACCTTTCCGTACCTTTCCGGGTTTTTTTTATTATTATATAACAGACTTGCATAAAGTTTAATAAATACTTACATTTTCTGTAAACTTGATATATTTTTCTTCTGCTGGTACAATAAAATAATCTTGGGATAGCGTTCCTAGTAATGTCTTGTGAGCTCTAAAAAGTAAATATTTTTTAAAATTTATATAAAAAAATAATAAAAGTTACTAATATGATTTATTAATTAAGTTTAAAATATAATTTTAAAAAAGTTACAAAATATGTTTAATAAACATAAAAATGACTATACCTTATAAGTTGGATATATTACCTTATAAGAGCGGCGCATTTTAAAATACAATCTTCTGGCGAGTTTTCTACTAAATTACCGTTCTGCGAATCCTATAAATTTGGAATTAACAAAATACGCAAATTAAATTCCTAACATAAACTATAATTAAATTCTATACTTTTATACATTTAACTTATAAAGACCTGACATTTGCACTTCCTCCCCCCCTCACAGGGGCAGGGGGACAGTGGGGAGGGGTGCATTTCTAAAAAATGGGGAACCACAGGGGGCAATTTTTTTAAACCGGGGATATAAAAAAAGTCTAAAAAAGCAAAATTTAGGGTATAACCCCTCCTACCCATTTTTGGCCTAAAATTTTAAAAGTTTGTATTTTTCAATAAATTTAATATAAAAATTTTTATATTTTCAAGTTTCCACGACTTTAAGTCGTTATTTTTATCCACAGCATTGTTATTAGGATAAAATTTTTAAAGATTTTTAAAATCTTTAGAATTTTATCGTTTTTGCAACAAAATGTTTATCAGATTTCCATCTTTAACTTTTTTTAAAAACTGTTGAAAAAAAAACCCATCCTACTAAAGATTGTTTAATATAAAAATTTTAACCTGAAGGTACATGTATCCATCATCCAAAAAATCAGCTAAGAGTACAAGACAGTGATCCATGTCTTTATACCAATATTTGTGAAACATTTTTAACGTTTCTTCACATTTTGTTAAGACTTCTTGCGTTTGATCTGTTTCTACATACCAGCCTAGTAAAATGTCAACAATATCCTAAAGAAACAGTACAAGATTAATTAAACAATCATACTTATCTATACTTAAAAAAGCAATAGTGATGGACAGTTCCGGTTCCGGGTTCTGGATGTTCCGGGCAAAATTTGGATATCCGGTCCCGGTTACGGATTTGTGGAAAATTTGAACCCCGGTTCTGGTTCCGGTTCCGGGGGTTTCGCAGTTTTATAGGCAGCTGCGGTTCTGGGTTCCGGATGTTTCGGCCAAAATTAGGAATTCCTGTTCCGGACTTTCGGAAAATCTCAATTCCGGTTCCGGTATTCCGGGGGTTCCGCAGTTCCGCCCATCACTAGAAATAAATACAAAAGGAGCAATTATTCTAGGAAAATTTACCAGTTTACATTATTTTTAGAGGGTATGTTTGTTAATTCATACGATGGCTGATTAAAATCACTCAAATTTATACAATAACAAAAACAATGCGGCCATCGAAACGATACGGTTTATTTTTAATAAATCTTTCTACGAACACGTTTTATTTTATTATGTGCGACTATCAATACATCAGTTTTTCAAATTTTTTGAAATAAACCACGTTTTTCAATAATGTTTTCAGTATTGATTTATAAATCGAAATAATAAATTAGAAAAATAAACAAATAACAAAATTTGTTATTTGTTTCTATTATATTATATTTCTGACCCTATCTATACACTTTTTGCTGCCAATGAATGATGCTGCATGCAAATTCTTGTATAGCCAGCACAAAGGTACTAAAATGCAAACTGCGCTAAAAAATGTGGACAGATGCCCTTTTCTGCTTATTGTTTGCGCAGAGGTACCTAACTGCAGTTCTCGCCTCACCTTCTTCGACCGCGTGCAAATTGTTAAAAACAACAAAATAATTTTTAATTCTTTCATCTTTGTTCGTGTTTAAAAAATAGTTGCAATAATTATTATTTCATTTTTTATTTATGGGTGGCGCGGAAGTGCCACGGGGTGACTTAGCCCCGTAACATCGCGCCGCGCCACACGTAATAAGCGTCGGTAACTCGCCCACCGCTGAGTGAATGACTCCAATTACAAACTACACCGAACCGAAATACAAAAATAAATTGTAGAGGTCTAAACATGACTGGGGTAGGTGGCAAAGTTCCTGAACGCATAGAACAAAAATAAATTTATTTAGGTAATTCAAAAATAAAGATAAAAAAATTCACTGTAAAAAATGATATGCAAATATTTCCTAAATGATATAAATCAAAAATAAAATTAGTAAGGCAATTTAAAAATATTGGTTTATAAAAATTCACTGTAAAATGTGGTGCAAATATTACACAAACGCTTAGAACAATATAAAATAAAAATAGGTAATCAAAAAATAATGAAAAATATTTACTGTAAAATGCGGTGCAAATATTTGTTCAAAACCAACGGCAAAAGCACCAGCCAATTCCAAGAGTGGCAACAGTGTCTTCGGATTTTCAGCACTTTCTAGTCCTTTCTGTACTTCTGACATTATTTTCTATAATTTTCTATATATATAGCGACTTTTTACTTGATACGTAAATATTCTGTCACTGAACTATTTATAGCCTTTGGTAATATTACTGAAATGAGAACAGGCATTGCGCCCAGAGAAAACTCTAGCAGAAATTTCTCTAGCATGGTTATTAATATTGACCATTAAGTGTCTTTAACTATAGGAGTTAAATTGTTTTCGCTCTTTCTTGACTTATTCGGGCAATGCAACACCAACAAAATATGATAAGGAAGTAACTATTTTATTGTGATTAGATGGGGGTATTTTTAAAATGAAGAAAAAAATTTATTAAAAATTCATCGACATACCATAAGTATGTTGCGATCATCCAAACGCCTCTCTTTTATATCCAATTGCAGAGTCTAAAAATAATGACATACTTTAATGAATAAACAAAAAAATAAATAGGGTTGTTTGTTCTAAAATCCCGACCTGTGCACTGCCCCCCCGGGGTTTAAAAATGGGGGTGGGCAAATCCAGAACGGGGGCAACTTTTTTAAACAGGGGGGGGGGGCAAGCAGAGGAAAAAAAGAAAAAAAGGAGAAAAAAGAAGGAAAAAAGAAAAAAGAACAAAAAATGCCAAATTTAGGTAAAAATAGATTTAAATAGTTTAGGCTAAAAACTGCGCATTAAAATTAAATTTAAAAACTAAAAGTTTGCGACGATGGCGTCGTAATAAGTCAAAGATGGCGCCATAATTTTTGGGTACTTTTTTTATTTTGGACATGGGGGGGCACAGCCACTAATATTCCGGGGGGAGGCATATCCAGACAGTGCACCGGTCTGAAAATTTGCTCTCTCTGATTTTTATACTTACTAAACTAGCAAACTTTGCAAATTTGTAGTTTTGTTTGTAAATATTGACCTACAGGCTACTCATCATGCATCCCACCTTCACTTTATCAACCGCCACACGTGGAGGTTCTGGCCTAGTGGCAGAACGCAAGTCTTGCATACTGAAGGCCTTTTGATAAAGTTCCGCCTGAGATAAGCTACATTGTGATAATGTTAATGTTTGTTAATATTGCTGTATGCACCTAGTATTTAGTTAGTGCTGAGTAAAATGCTTATCCTTTTTTTATAGCTGAGGCGGGCCGGCGATGGATATTCCATAGTGCCGTCTAATACCCTATATCAGCACTGTTGTTGTTCTAGAATTTTAGTCAAGGCCCCACCCATATCAGGGGATTTTAGGGAGCAGATGTGAGTTTTACATTTTTGTATGAGAATAATATATAATAATAATAGTGAAAAGGAAATAACCAAAAAAAAAACAAAATTGTAAACTAAGGTAAACTAAATAATAATATGCTAGTTAGATAGCATAAAAAGATCAAAGAAATAGAGGCAAAAGGACATAGATATAAGTGTAAGTTAAAAATGAAATAAAATTTACTTACGTTTTGTTATTTTGGGTTGATTTACAATAGAGTTAAGAGTTCTAAATAGAGTAAGTTGGAAGGGGAACCTACCTATCTCACACCAGTTCCCTAGGTTTGCGTTTAGCAGGAATGCACCCTACCGTGGGAGAACTTATCTTTTGGTGGCCAAACATTGTTGAAAAGATAAGCTTAGACCTCCGGTTGTGGGCTAGGCCGCAATGGCCACACGTAAGGGCCTAAGCCCCCTCCCCGCGGAAAGGCACTGTGCACACAACACACAGTGTGGCAATCACCTCACCAGGGTGGCAATGGCGGTTTTGAAAAACCAAATCAACCACGACCTCCGAAGAGGCGCAATTCCCCAGAGCAGATTGTCGAGGGGGAAACGCTTTTTGTTTGTAGGGCTTAAAACACTTCACGTGTTAAAAAAATTATTTATTTCGTGCACAAAAGGAAGCTGTACACGAAATAAATAATTTTTTAACATGTGAAGCGTTTTTAAGCCCTACAGACAAAAGAATATTATTATATTATCAAGTCAATTTTATTTTGAAAAATATTGTGTTTTTTGTTTTTAAAAATTAAGAGTCCTCTAATGGGTTTGATGCTACACTAAAAATTTAAAACTGTAAGTTGAATAATATTATTGTAATTTTTCGCTTTGAATAAAATTTCTATTATTATTTTGAATCTAAAAAATTGTTTTAATTGAGGGGAATATTCAGTAAAGAGAAATATGAATCCAACTTTTTATACCAATGTGAAACGCCATTTAATTGATGATGTTTATGAACTTACTTGCATTCCTTAATTAGACATCTGCATTCGCGGATTTTAAAAAATATCACACGAGTAAATTTTCGTTCATTAATAAGTCATTCCAAGTATAATTTAAAATCTATACACACACTTGAAGGATACTTTTTTATTATTCTATTACTGCAAAAAATAAACTTACTGAAGTAATACAACCAAGGTAAAGAGCCCGAATTTCTTCTGTATTTGCAGAATCTTTACCCTTTAACATGTAGGCAAGAAAACTAAAACAAAGTAAACTTTTAATAAACTCGTTGTAAAAAAAATAGTGTTTTACGGAACTTTAGACAAACAAAATAATGAAACGTCTTAAGACCTAACTTCACTCAAAACAAAATTTTATACTAAAAAACGTTTAATTTAATTTAAAAATATTAATATTATGTAAACAATGAATTTGTCTAATACCGTCTTTTTAACTACAAAACAATGAAGCGATATTTTTTGATGCACGCGTATATTAATATATTTTCTGGACTAGAGTTCGTTTATTGCTGAAACAACTTGTTTATAGACTTTTTTTAACTGCAAAAAAAAGGTTAAGGTATGTTTTTAAAAACTTTATGTCGGGGATTATGATTGTTTGATGCCAATTTATGTGATGTTTAGTTCCTAGTTTACTCATAAACCAAATTTAAAATAAAAACTACCAAATTTGACGAGTTTTTTAAACAAACAATTTTGAGATTGAGATTCATAGATTTTTAAATCTAAAGTGAAATCGGGAAAATTTATCGTGATTTTATTTCTGGACGTGATTTTACGCATCGTGATTTTAAGTCGACTAAACAAGGCGAAAAATTCTTAGTTTTAACCATACATACATGGGCACGGGTGTTGGGGCGTTCTGGAGGATTTGCCCCCCCCGTTTTATTGCCCCCCGCCAAAAAAATGAAAAAGTCCCCTAAAATTATGACGCCATTTTTTACCTATGATGACGCCATCATCGCGAATTTTTTGCAGTTTTTAGCCTATTTTAATGTATTTTAAGCAATTTTAAACTTATTTTTACCTTATTTTCGATTTTTTTGGTCCCTTTTTTCCCTTTTCCCTGCTTTTTTCTCTTTTTTATTGCCCCCTCCCCCGTTTCAAAAAAATTGCCCCTCCGGGGGAGAAAAAGTTAACCCCCCAAATTTTGAAAAAATGAAGAAAAAATCTTTAAAATGACTTCTAACTGCCTCCAAACTTAAGTTTTGAAATCAAAATGAATGTTTTAAACAGTAAAAGTCTCAAAAATGCAATAAAAAGGGCTTTTTGACCTAAAATTAGCATTTTCTACGTACTTTTTCTTTAAAATCGAAAAACGATATGGGTAAAATGCACTCCAGAAAAAAAAACTATATGGGTATTTTGCGTTTCCTGGATTTTAACCCCCCTAATTTGGGGTTTACCCCCTCCCCCCACTCCGGACCAACTTGCCCATGTATGCTTACTAATATCGTTTTTTTTTAAATTATTTTAAAGGTGAAATTAGGTAAAAACGCTCATTTGAGGTCAAAAAGCCCTTATAAATGAATTTAAGAGTTGTTTTTTTTCGTTTAAAACACTTTTTTTGACCTCAAAAATTAAGTTTGAAGGCAATTTGAATTGAAGCGTTTTTGAAGACAATTTTTTCGTTTTTCGCAAATTAGGGGGAGTTTAGATAATCTTTTCCCCCTTTCTCCCACTTGGGGTTGGAGGGTTATAAACCCCCCTTTCTAGATTTTGGGACATTAACCACCACCAAGCCCGTTTATGCAAATCATTATCTGTTTAGAGTCACTATCCTCGAATCTAATAATATTAAGTAAATTTCCCTCAAAAATATCATAGAAAAGTATTTTTATTAAGTGAACCTTTCTTGTTTCTGCTCGCAAGTATGCTATTTTTTGATTTAAAAAAAATATTTTTATTTTTTAAAATATTACACAAAAACTTACTCTTTGGATTTATTTCCCATAATATAACCCAAATTACCCATGGTAACTGAAATTGCTTGTTTTACATCCAAACCAAAACGAGTAAAAAATAATCCTTCCAATTGATATACAATTTGAAATGGATCTAATCCAATACTCTAAAATACAAATAAACTATGTTATATTTTTACAGTCTGTCATGTAAAAATACATAGGCCGGAACATTGGACTTGTAATAAAAATACAGCACTTTCTCCAGTGACGTGCCCAGGGCGGCGAGGCGCGGAGCGGTGGCCGCCCCCCCCCCTCCTCTCCGAAATTCAGCGACGGCCTTTTTCTTCGAGGGGGGACGACGACGACCACTTCGAGTAATATAGAGAGAAAAAAATCTTCTAAAATACCTATTTAAATAAATTCCCTCCTTTTTCCCAAGACATTATAAAAATAAATAGACCAAAAAAAAACAGTACTTGCGCCTCCCCCCTCCCCTTCCCCTCCTCCCTTGTTTATTTTTTCCCCTTTTGAGCCCCCTGTTCGATACGAAACCCCCATATCCTCCTCTGATTTCCAAAAATACCAACCCCTCCCCCTCCCTAGAATATTGCAGGTTAGTTTTTTAAAAGTTCTCTATATTTTTTTTTCTTTTTTACGATCATATACCGAAAAAATGTCATACTAACCTTCTATTATTCATATATTTATACTCCTGTTTTCGACATATCTTTGTTTTTTTTCCCTTTATCTATTCGGGCAAGAGAACGCCGGCAGGGGGGGGGGGGGGGGGGCGACCCGAAACAATAACGAGAAGCAGCTCGAGGGCCACTCCCTACTTTAGGGGGGCACCTAGAAAATAAACTAGAGCAGGTCCTCTTATTCCATACCGCCCAAAACAACCACCTAAAAAAACACAAAAAACACTACACTAAACACACCAACCTAACTATTTAAATACTTATCAAAAAAAAACCAATATACCCAAAAAAACCTTCACATATCAATAAAAAAAAACAAAAACCAAAAAAAAAAAAACTATAACAACTAGAACTAAAAACCAAAAATCAAAAAAATAAAATCAAAGTACAACCACCAAAAACAACAACCAAATTTCTAAACCTAATTAACTATTTCACCATTATTTCTAACCTAACAAAACCTAAAAACAAACAAAAAATATAATATATAAAAAATCAAAAAAATTTCACAACAAAATACTATCTAACTATATAATAAATACCATAAAAAAAAAAAGATATAACCCAAAACACAAACAAAAAAAATATAAAAACAAAAAAAATCATAACTTATCTTTTTTTTCAAAAAATTCTAATAACTTATTCTTTTTTCTTTTAATACAAAACAAATAATACATCCATATACTTTTTCTTTCTCTTTCTTTTTATTTTTTAATTTTTTTTTCTTTTTTTTTCATCAACAACATCAAATCTGCGACTTAATTGCCGCCAATATGAATCACAATTGTAACTAATTATCAATGAACATAGCTATCTGATATGACTTTAAAGGCTCAAAAAGAGCGCTTATTTAAGTCAGTTTTAAAACTTTTCTTGAATGCATCCAAAGAATCGACAGTTACTTGAGATGGGAGTAGATTGTTCCAAGGTGTAACAACCCTATTTGCAAAAGAAAATTTCCTTGCATTAATTCGGCAGTCTTCCATTGCCAATTTAAATGGATGACCACGGGTGGGCTGCAGGTTAAACTTAAAAAAATCATTGGCTTGCAAATTGTTTAAGCAATGTATAATTTTAAAGCACTCATATAAATCAATTTTGTCTCTTCGATCGTTTAATCTTTCTAAACCTAGGTAATTCAGTCTATGTTCATAACCAACAGGTAACAACTTGCATTTATAAAACAAACGTCTAGTGAAATTTTGTTGCACTTTTTCCAAAATGTTTATATCCTTTTGTAAATAAGGGTTCCAAACTGCACTAGCATACTCCAGAATTGGTCTAACATAGGACTTATATGCTCTGAGAAAATTATTTCTAGAGTTTGAATTGAATGTTCTAAAAATTAGTGATGTCACTCTCATAGCTTTTTTTGCTGTGATTTCACAGTGTTTAGAGAATTTCAGATCATGGGATATATAAACACCTAGGTCACGCACCAATTCTGTAGTTGCAAGTACGTTATTACCAAGCTTATAATTACAAATTAACTCTTTGCTATGATTTCGAATATGAAGAACTTAACAACCAACCCCCCCCCCCCCCCAAAAAAAAAAAAAACCCACAAACAGAACCCCCCCCCGCACTCCCCCCCCCCCAAAACCCACATCGCCACCCGCCCCCCCCCCCCCCCCATTTGTGATTAGATAACTGCAGTTGCCAGTCTTGTGACCAGCTGTGTATTCTATCTAAATCTTGCTGAAGTCTCAAGGTTTGAATGTGGTAATCTTTAGATGAAGATTTTACAAACAACTTTATATCATCTGCAAAGAGTCTAATTTGTGAGAACTTAACACAATCAACAATATCATTAATATATACCAAAAATAAAAATGGACCTAAAACAGAACCCTGAGGAACTGAACTTCTTACAGGAAATGATTTGGATACTGAGTTATTAATTACAACTTTAATTTCCCGCCCAACTAAAAATTCTTTTATCCATTTTAAAAATTTACCAGAAACACCATATTTTTCTAGCTTATATAACAATTTTTGATGTGACACGGTGTCAAAGGCCTTGGCAAAATCCAAGTAAATGACATCAATTAGAAATTTATCTTTTAGTGCTAGCGTCCACTCATTAAAAGTTTCCAACAGCTGTGTTATTGTAGAACTTTTTGCCTTAAAACCATGTTGAAACCTTGACAAAATGATATGGAAAAAGACAAGCAGTTCTTCTTTGACAAGCTGTTCCATTAGTTTACAAGAAAAAGATGTAAGTGAAATTGGACGATAATTTTCTTTTAGGCTTTTAGTGCCTTTTTTAAACAGTAAGTTTAATAAAGCTATTTTCCAATCAAGTGGTAATTCTCCAAAATCAAAAGACATCTGAAAGATTATTGCCAAAGGTTCAGCAATAACTTTAGCCAAGCGTTTTAAAAAGTAAGCTGGAAAACAGTCAGGTGTTCGAGACAATTTGTTTGGGAGCTTTTTTAGGGCTTTAAATACCTTTTTTGTGGTAAATACCATGTTGTCCAACTTTCCAATGTTTGGTGGATTAAAATTTGGCAAAGTATTATCATCATCAGTAAAAACAGAAGCAAAATAATTTCCAAAAAGTTCAACTTTTTCAAAGTCTTCAGTTACAAATGTCCCATCGTCTCTTTTAATTGGTGGGATAGTTTGTTTTGTTTTGATTTTACTATTAACAAATTTATAAAAATTGTTTAAACCCCCAGAATTTAAAATTTTTGTTTCTTTATTAGTGTTAAAATCTCTAACTTTATTTTTGTATACTTTGCAAATTTTTTTGTACTCTGATCTTGATTTTTCATCAATATTACGCTTACGCCAAAGTTTTTTCTTTTGATTTTGTAGTTTTCTTATTTGTATTGGATATTGTACAATTTTTTTTTGTTTGTAAATAATTTTTTTCCAGGGACATGTCTATTGATTCCTAACAACAAAATATCCTTGAATCTCCGCCAAGCATTTTCTACTGTGCCACATTCCTCAAATAATATTTTCCAGTTGATTGTAGATAAGTATAAACTTAGCATATCATAATCTGCTTTTAAAAAATCAGGTATGTAGTTTTGAATCTTATTTTTAGGACTGTCAAATAATTTAAGATTAATTTCAGATAAAATAGTGTCATGGTCTGATTGTGAAAAACTGGGCGCAACAGTGACATTATTGAAAATTTCTCTATCGTTTGTAAACAAAAGATCCAGATAATTATTCCCACGAGTTGGTTGTGAAACAAGCTGATACATACCTAGCTCAATAAGAAACTCAAACCAATTATTTTCATTTTGCGTGTTTGAAGTTATTTTATTTGAAGACCAATCTACCCCTGGCAGATTGAAATCTCCAGTAAAAACAATGGTTCCTACAAAGTTTTCTGTTAAGTTTCTGATTAGCTCAAATATTAGATTGTCTTTTTCTTTGCTAGTACTAGGTTCTCTACTAGTACTAGGTTTCGCTTCGACTATGTTCTGATAAAACGTAAGATTTTTGTTCTATGATTTATTTATTGCAAAACAAGTTGTTGACACATTTTTGATGCACTTCCGGGGATTAACTACGGGCATAGGTGAGAACGGTTCCGGCAGCTGGGGAGGGGTGGCTACCCAGGGTAAATCGAATTTTGAATTCGAGGAGGGGGCTCCCAGGGGGGTCCGGACCTTCCTAGCTTTTTAGGGGGGGTCGACCTGGGGTGGAAAATTTTGAAATCTAGAGAGGGGTCAGGTGGGGTCCGGTGTCCAAAGCAAAACAGTTTTAAACCATAATAACTTTAATAATTGTTTTTCCAATAGTATAATACGGTACGATTCCCATACACGTCCCAAAATTTAATTTGACCGATCCTAAAGTAAAATGTATAATACCCATATCGTTTTTTATAGTGTACATTTTATTTAATAAAAAGCGATATTCTGGTGTAAAAAGGGTGTAAAACATGAATACGTATTAAAAATTCACGTTTTTGGAAGAAAATTTAGTATAAAAAAGTACCTGAAATTTTCCCGAGCGGGGGAGGGGGGTCAGATTTAAAATTCTAGAGGGTGTTGTGTCAGGGGTAAAAAATTCGGTAATTTGGGGGGACGAGCCCTCCCCCCAAAAAAATTTTCGTCTAGGGGGAGGTCCCAAAATTTTGAGACTAGGGGGGTAGACCCCACCCTGCCCACCTTCTCACCAATGACTATGGGAATAAAATGCTGGGAATCAAATTTCCTCGAAGAATCTACAGAATAAAACGAAAATTTTGAGGCTAGGGGGGAAGACCTCACCCTGCCCCCCTTCTCACCAATACTATGGGAATAAAATGCTGAAATCAAATTTCCTCAACAAATTTACAGAATAAAATGAAAATTGAGGCTAGGGGGGTAGACCTCACCCTGCCCCCCCCCCCACCAAACTATGAAAAAACTAAACAAACCAGAAGAACACAGAATAAAATGAAATGACTTACTCTTCCATCGCCAAGAGTAACAAACAAATTTTGCAAGTCTAGGCACGATTGTATTCTCGTTTCTTTATCCGTACTGCTTCCAGAAACCAGTTCCATTAAGGACTCTACTCGTTTTCGTGAAGCTTCTCTTTGTTGCACTTGTTTCCCGGGTTTATATCGCCTTATTTCCTGGTCTATTTTTATCGTGCATTCTTCATGTTTTATCACCTTAAACAAATTCCATTAAAAAACTTCGTAAAGTTTTAAAACATAAATTTAACGGTAAAATGTAGGAGTCAAATTGTAAGGAGATGTACGTTTTATTAATGAGTTTATGAATAATTATTTAGTTTATTCTATAGTGCATTTTTATGAGTCATCAGCTAATTTTCTAGAGAAATGTCCAGCGTTATGTAACATAAGAAAAAAGATATTTTCGGCAGTGATATACTACATGCGATTGACATCCCTAATGATACAGCTAAACAAATCTGGGAGCTAATACAGAAATTAAAACGATTTGAAAAACAATAGAGCAGCACCTTTTAACTGTGATTATTGCAATGGACCAAGATATAGCCTCACCACAGAAGCTGTTTACATGCTTTACCAATTATAATCAATCAATGTGCATGATGCATTTAATTCTTATGTTATAATTCATTCTTCAATATGTTTTTGTTCAGAAATATGTAGCTTCTCGTAAGGAATTTTTGGGCATGTGGTGTTCTTTTTTATTCCAACTCTTTAATTTAATATCTTTATGCAAATAAAATTTACAAGACCTTTCTGTATGTTCGACTTTTCGTCGTAATCCTTTACATGAAAATATAATCCAAGTCGATGAACTAAAAGTTCAATGTCCGCAATGGTACAGTAAAAGCTGTAACACCATACTTTTTTTAAATAGCTTTTACTTCAACATGTAAATTTACAAGACCTCCGTAATATGTTTTTAAGAAGTGTTGGGTTGTTTCTATAATAATACACATTTCGTTTTAACTTTGAGAAAGTTTCTAAATTTTTAAAACTGTTTAAACATTTAAAATCCCCATATTTTAAAATAAAAATTGTTTATAATGACCAATATGTAGGTAATTATGGTTATTGTAAATCTATAATTTTAAAAAAATGTTAATGAAAAGTTTCGTTTTATTTGGTATTCATTTTATAAAACACGATACCCATTTTAAATAAATGAAAAAATTTACACAGCCAAATTGTTTTTTTCTGTAAAAAGCTGTTTTTGGCAGCTGAAATAAACGTAAAATGTAAAAAAACTGTAAAAAAACCTCCTGAAATTGGTACAATTCGTTGTATAGAACGTTTTACACATAATTACACTTTTAAAAAAAGATAACGATTCAATACAAAAAAACTAGAATTATTAGTTTTAAACTAATAATGATTGCTCAGGCAGAAACTCATCGATCGACTTATATATTGTAAATTTTGGTTAACGCTTTCATATTCACTATTTGTATAATAGAGTGCTAGTATGGACTTGTTACCGTTTTTTACGAGAATACTCTAATTTTAAAAAAGCAATAAACTCCTAAATCGCTGCATTGAATCAATTCCCCTTATGAAATTATGCTATATTAATAATAAGATATAATAACATAAAAATAAAGAAAACAAACGTGACTAAATACAATGTTCAGGGATAATTAGCTTTCCATTTAAAGGAGGCCTAAATTGGGACTTAAGAATGCTAAAATTAGAATGCTGTCTTTTACGTGTTCAGCCTATTACCGGGTTTTTAATGTTCCATTATAAGTCATAATGAAGAAATGCTCTAAATATTACAATATAACTCGAAGTAAGGCACGTCCAAATTAGGCACACCCTAATTAGGACACGCCTTACTTGGACGCGCCCCACTAAGGGCGTGCAACTAAGGCTCTAAATTTTGTTTCAATAATAAATGTATCTAAATAATCTAGGTACATAAATTTCCCTTGATTTATATTTTAATATATCTTTGCTAATATTATTTTAGCCAGTTTAAAAAAATGAATAAATTAATACAAGCATCTTAAATTGTTTAATTTTTTTAAAGCCTTAATTTTTTAACATGAGTATTTTTTGCTGACTATGGCCCATTCTGTGGTATCGGCGACGGATTTTTCTGTAAAGTACGACCTGATTCAGAAAATTCTGAAATCAAATGAACTCTGTGGCTGCTTCTTAATTTAAAAAAATAAATTCCTATTAAAATTTAAAAAAAATTGGTTATTTCAAACCTCGAAACTTACTTCTACAAGACACAATAATGGTTAAACTAACAAAGAAACTGTCATATTTTATATTAAATAATTGTACTATTGTACCATTATTTTAGTTAATATTTATTTGCAATTTTTGTAGCGGCTTTTATTTTGTATTTATTTATTTTTTTTTTGGTTTTTTTGTGCTTTTACGACCTTGAAGTGAAGAGCACAGTAATATTTGCTGAAAAATAAAATACACGATATTTATTTACCCTACTAAAAAACGAGTTTTTTTTACAATAAAGATCTATCTAACAGGTGGTGGAATTTGTATGTGTCTTATCCAGACAAACGGGCGGGAGAAACTTTATAAAATTAGAAACTTTAAAACTGCCGGAACGATTCCCATACGGTTGTCTGCATGGAAGATTAATTGTTTTGATTAGGCTAGCGAATTATTTTTGGTCCAAAGTAAAAATTTAAAAATAAGTTTATTTATTTTGCATAAAGCAGGATACAGAAGGCCGCTGTTACTCAGCACTAACTGCGCAACCATATACTACATATAACAAATTAACTAACATTAACATTATCACAATGTAGCTTGTTTCAGTGGAGACTCAATCCAGGAGAACCTTCTGTATGCTTGACAAACGTTTTGTCACTGCGCCCCATACTCGACAAATCGACAAAGTATACTTATAAGAATAAAAAAAAATGTATTACCATTATTCTAAACGACGATTCATTTACACACCTTCATTCTCAGATCTAAAATATAAAAATATAAAATTCTATATATCCATGATTTTTACTAACAAAAAAACCAATTTTTTTTATAATAATTTAAAAAGAGACCGAAAGTAATACATAAATATAGATAAAAGTGTTTTTACCTACCTCCTAGAAGTGTTTTGATAAAAGTGTTTTTTATAAAAAATTTTACTACACAATTTAATAATGATAGAAATTAAAACAAACTTAAAAATTTTTTTGACTACCTTGGTTTTTTTCTGAAATTTTTCATTGATTTATTGATCTTTTACGTACCACGACGCTAATTAAGCCAATGTCATTTAAATTTAATAAAATTGTGAAAATATCAATTTTATTCTCTATAAACAAGAAACCCAATGAGGCTAATCCAGAAAAAATAAAAAAATAAAACATTATCAAAAGTTTTAAACAGCGTGCTAACATAGCACGTAGTTAACATGCGTTTAGTAGACTGGCCCCCGGTCCTATGGCGGATTATCAGTTTTTACGTTAAATAATTTAATTACACAACAATTTGTTTACTATATGTTTTACTTTAAAAACCTGAGATTTTTAAATCTTTAAAGTAAAAAAAGGCAAAGATGGTTTTAGCCAAAAAAGGGCGAAGATCCTTATCTTTTGGTTTTGGCCGAAACGTGTCGAAAAGATAAGCTTAGACCACCGGTTGTGAAAATTTATTTTTACCAAAACTAATAAATTTGACAAATAGGCTTCGTTTTCCATTGTTTTTAATGTTTTACATCTACTCAGTTGAAACTTTTTGATCTTAGTTTAAATCCTCAGCTTAGAACGCTACGCTACGGCTGTTCATTCGGTCTTTGGTAAAAGGTGATTGGGACATCGGAAGAAAACAAGATTGAGGCAAGCAAGGTGAAAGCACTATAAAGGCTTGCTTATTTCTTATTGTAATTGTGTTACCCTGTAAAACTTCCCGAGCAGAAAAGAATAATAAGACACGCTATCATTTCAATTAAAAAAAACATTAAAAAAAGGCAGGATTGAAGTTATTCTGATGCGTCAATAAGAAGGTTTTTAAATAGCACGAAGATTTTTTTAAAAACTCATTATGTTGTAATTTTAAAAATGGGTTTCATTCAATGTTTAAAAGCGATTCCTTCCGAATTCTTAAACGCAATAAAAAGCTATAAAATTAAATAAAATCAGGTCGTAGTATTAAAATTGTTATATTAAAAATTCTAGACAACGAATCGGAGCGATAAGTGCGACAAGCCGATTCCAGTTCCGAACGTCTCCGGAACCGGTTTCGACCCGAGGAATTCGATTCGTCGGGATTTCGGAAACGCCTTTTTTACATCAAAAACTCTTTAAAATTCTTGCTCGCTAAAAAGCGGGTCATTATTCTCGGAAAGTCTTCGGCGTCTAATAGGTTTTTTTTATTAACACAGCCAAACGTAAAAAAAAACATAAACAGTCGAAATAATGGTAAAATTATGGATTTAATTTATGGGTCCTTTTTCGATACCAGAATTATGGCTATTTCAGAATTGGACTTTTTAAATTTCCCTAAGAACTTAACTTATAACGAGTGATTCGGATGATTTTTGTCTAATTGCATGAGCAAAAGTAGTCTTTCAATTTAATTATAGAACTAAAAATATATAATACTATATAATATATAAAGTATTATATATTTTTGATAGAACTAGCAACTAATATAAGGGCGATGTTTTTCGATGTTAAGAACTCCGGAGCATGAAAGCGGAGCATATGCTACAAACCTCAAAAATAATATCAACTATATATACAATGCTTTATGACTATTTTTTTAAATAAAAATATTATTTTAAATGTTAAAAACATAATAAATATAAATAAAACACGCTAATTCTCTTTAAAATAAAGTGTTAAATTAACCTCGCATTAAGTTTTAAGCCCGGACCTAAAGTTTTGAGATAAAGACAAACTAAACCAAAAATTTAAATTTAAAAATTAATAAAAATTTGTATTTTTTTGCTTATTTGATGCTTAAATTGTAGACAATTGAGAGATGAAAAATTCAATGTATTATCAAGTGATATTGAAGATAATCTTAGAGCTCGTTGAGGATGAATTTTTTAAATTAGGTTTCAAATCCGTTGCAACGGTTTGACCCCAATAAAAAAAAAAGAATTAATATATATTGTAATATTATTTACTTTAAAACTTTTAAAACGTCTAATTTGATATTAAAAAGTTTTTTAGAAAAACCTTTTACAAAAGTTCAAAAGAAAATCTAAATAACAAGTTTTTGTGTTAAATTTTGACAAGCTTGAGAATTATTAGAAAATTAGTTCTAGGTGTGCCAGGAGAAATTTCACGGGTGCCCAAGGCTTAATCATATTGGTGTAATTACATTGTAACATTTTATTATGATGTTTTTTTTTAAATATTAAGTATTTATTTAACTTTTACCTTTCTAATAATTATAATTTTTGTCTAAAAAAGTTCAATTAAAAAAGTATTTAGCGCAACACTTTTTAAATGACATTACTAGTTTTGTCAAATCTTTTTAAATGATATCACTATTTAGTTTTGTTTTAAATATTATTTAAACCCTAAAATTCACCTACCCATTATTTAATTAAAAAATTAAACTCGCCTATAATTAAACGTAAAATAAGCATAAAATGACGGTAAAAAAAGCGCGAACCGCTCAGAAACAAAAAAGCACGAACCGCTCAGAAACTTTGGCTAAAAATTTTTGCTACGGAAATCGCTCGCCACTTTTTTCCCGAAAAAAAAATCGGCATCGCTATATTCTCGATTCTTAACAAAATGAATTTTTAAGTTGCATTATTTATAGTCATTACCTTATTATACTCCATTTTAAACCTGTTTGTTTCACTTTCGCACTTTGCACATTTTACAAACTTTTATTCCGTTTTTGCTCAAAAGCTTTTATATATAAATCTTAAAACGACCACAAACAACTCTTGTTATTTCAACATGCAATTCCTTGTTCAAGAAGCTAAAACATAAACTATACCCCTAAGTGCATTGTCAAAGTCGACGAAAGTCTAAAATTAAAATAAAATATACCGGAAACTCGAGTCAAGAAGAGGAAAGTGGAGGACTGGAATTTCTTTATTATACTTTTCGCATGCCGCACGCGAAGGGTGACAACGATATGAGAGTTTACAAACCGATCTTTTGCATTTACCGATCGAATTCATCGAATGAATCTATCGTTATTATTACAAAAAGTTTCATCACACCTCCAACAGTGCGTGTTTTTCTACCGACAATGAAAATCTTTTAATTAAAATGTCTACAATACATCTTGAGGGAGACTTTGAAAGAAAATTTCAAAAAACCTCTTACATCACACAATACATAACAACGGAAAAAACTCTGTAAAATTCAACTATAAGGGCTGACAGTTTATTAACATGTTAAATTTGAATTTAACCGTTTGTTGAAAATAATTGTTATTACGGTACTTAAATTTTTCTTTAAAGTAAAGTTTTCCTAATTTTAATAAAAACAAAAAAATTATATTTTAACAATCTGATGAATAATTATTAATTGAGAATTTGTCTATTTAAGCTGTTTTATGAAATCAGTTCTATTTCTTTTTTTAAGTCATGGGATTCAAAACTAGAGTTGCTAAAAGAAGGCGTATTACATTTGGACGCCACGTAAATGTTTAGAGAAATTAATTGACCAAAGTCACATCAAAAATAATTCCCATTCTATGTGGTTTAATTTGAATAAAAATAGTTTGTTCGCAGCTAATTGGCCGTTTCGTATGATGTTCAGTTCAGTAAAAGTACGTTCAGTAGTTTTTGCGCGGTTTTCCAATAAAAATTAAGGCGATTCGACCGTTACAAACGCACTTTCACTTGAATAACTCTTTGTGACTTTGGTCGATTGCTCAGCGTTCATTGGCTAAAAAAAATTCCATGGTTTCATAACTCTGATTAGTTACGAAGCTTATAGTTAAAAATTCAAAATAGTTTATAGTTTAAAAGTTTAAAAAAATATTGCTCCATTCCAAGAAACCATAAATATTTATATTTTTAGCTTTAAAAATCGCTAGGCAATGAAAGCACCACGATAATATATTTTTAGGTGTTTAATAGTCTATAATCGTTTAGGAAATTATCAATTAAAATATAATTTTACCATTAATATGTAACAGATACGCTGCGTTGATGTTTTAATTTTTATAAGGATTACTTTGGAATCGTATAAATAAAAATAAAATGGTGTGACAAACAATCAAGCAAAGGAACAAACAAACCTAATGTGGATTTGTGAGCAGATATATTCTTCTTCTACACTGTTTTATGGTTTCATGTGTTGTCTTACTTGACGTTTTTTTTTTTTCAAAATTTTAAAACAAAACAAAAAAATTTGGACTTTAAATCTATGTTTTGTGTCGTAATGTTGATGTTTTAATATCCTTTTTTTTGTAAAATACGTAATTTGATTTGTTTATGTTTGTTTTAATGCGTTTGTTTCAATTTTAGTTCGACAAAATTCAGTCAATTATAAACCATTTTAAGACAGCTACGCATTCTGGTGAATTTCCGAAAAAGAATTTGAATTTCTGGTGAAAAAGGGTTGTAAGTTACAAGAAAAAACCCGAAGCGGGTACAGCAAGATCATATTTTATTATTTACTTTTAATATTGATTATTAGTGATATTTATATTGAAACATTAATATTATATTATTCACTCACATTATTCATTCGAATTATTCAAAAAATTTTAACAAGAAATTCAACAGAAAAAAATCGAAAATTGGCAATAAATATTTTCAAATGTTAGTTTTTGTTGCATTCCAATTAAAGTTACAAATTTTCTTTTCCTTCAAATAATTTTTATTTGTACAACAACGTTTTATCTGATTTGTCCTTGACCCAGTCAAAAAATTCATAATTAATTATTATACGGGTAAGTAGAAGTACTACCAGTAATACAGAATGATTTGCCAAATGATACAGGAACTGTAAGGTAGATGATTTTTATCCAATGTTATAAAATCACTTATTTCGTTAGCAGAAAATAAAAAAATATTAAAAACTAAATATTCTTTTTATTTTTCAATATTCTCTGTAAAAATCCATGGCTAAGATTTCGCTATGAATAAGTTTTTCGATTTTATGTGTATTCTTTATCTTTAACTTATCCATTAAAACTATCGAAAATTATGATTTAACAGTTTTAGAACAAACTTCCCCAGTTTTTGTTTATAGTAATATATTACAATAAAATTTTTTACGTGAAATTTTTTTCATTACTATGCCAATATTCTTGCTATAAATTCTGTAACTACATGTAGCACAGAGTCAAGTTTTGATGATTGTTGTTTGGCTATAAAAACTTTCTCATTTTGAAAATTTTTAAATCTTTTATTTCTAATATCTCAAATGGTTCAGAAATAATTATAACCTGTGATAAATTTTTGTAAACTTTTTTTTAAAAAAATAAAAAAAACTTTTTAAGAATACTTTCAAAATGAAAAACAACAAAGCATATTATTAAAATCATGAAATAGATGATAAATTGCTTTGTTTATTGACTGCAATGTAACTTTATTTTTTAACTACCTTGTAAATAATTAGTACATATGTGTACATTTTTATCTGTATTACCGTGCAAATAAATAAATCATTATGTTAAATGCACATAACAATTAAATGTTTTACTATAATACAAATTGGCTTCTTAATCCGTACATTACTGATTATAGGAAAAGATATAATACAGATAAGTTTTTAATAAAGATAACACAGTATCTAAAAAATTATATATTGGTCAGTATATTTTGTAGATCACGGAATAAAATTTAAAAATTTGTAGAATACCTAAAAATGGCCGCCTGGCTAAAAATAAAATTCTTAGCTGTTGTATTCCTTTTAATTTGCCTTCTCACCGTTTACGCGCAACAGATACGACTTACAAAAGCCCAGAAGAATGAAATTGTAGCTCGCCACAACTATCACAGACAAAATGTAAATCCGCCGGCTTCAAACATGCAAACAATGGTATTTTATTTTAAATAAATTATCGATTTTTTAAAATTTCTTGTCCTTTTCATCTGTGACGACTCGAAGTAGAAGCGAAAATAACCAGGCGCTGAAAAATCTCGACAGCCAAATTTATTGAAAAATTTGGCCTATACAGGAATTGAACCCGTAACCTCCAAAGTAAACTCCGGCGTGCTATCCACTACACCATAGGCCAGACAATGACATGGGAAAGATAATCGCTTCTTATTAACGCTTTTACTTTGAGTTTTCACGGAAGGGACACATACTCCCTATGTGTCACACATCTTAGGAAAATTTGGAATGAAAAATTTAACCATCGTATTTATTCACATCGGTCGTCTTAAATTCATTAAAGAACTGTAAAATAATAATTACCGAATAAAAACATTGTATTTTGTGCCACAATTAAAGATGTGAAATATTCTTTGAGTACTTTTACCAAAAATATATAATATAACGAAAAATGTGCAATTCCTATATAAAAAAATTAAGTCAACGTATGCTATTATGGTGAGATATAGTCCATTTCAATGGTGTATATAATGATATATTCGTCATTTTATTTTATACGAATTCAAATGAAGAGTAAGCCATTATAATGGTATTTTAAACTGATATAAACAATTAGCATATGAAAATTATTTACTAATCAGAAAAAACTTTGTTTATTTCAAAAAATATTGAATTATGACAAATTGTAAAATTAAAGCAAAACCACCAGCTTTGTTTTAAATGACCAAATAACCCAGTTAATTTATAACTAGCCTAAATTAAACTAAACTAAACTAAAGATGAATTCTATCAGGGTGAAAATAGATGAGTGGTAAAGTAACCACTAGTTTTTTGAGAAAATATCACGTGCAGAGAAACACATGACGCAACTAAAAAAGAATAATTGGTTACATAATAATTGGTTACATACGCTATGAAAACTTTTTTTTAATTTTTCCCCCTCGCTAAATTTATTCTTTTGTTTATTTCTTTCTGGCGGAGAGCGGTTACGCCCTCAATTTCAGCCTGAAAGACTTTAACCTTAGTATTAAAACTTTTACAAACTAAACTGAACTTACACTTTTGAGTATATATGACATGAAACTAAGTTATGCCCTTCTAATCGGTTGCATTTATAATGGGTTACTTTAATGCGTGTGAATTAAAATAGCGAATAAAGGCCGGTTTATACTTATGACAAAACGTCCTTTGGACAAAGTCCAAAGGACAAAAGTTTTTTGGACATTGTCCAAAGTACTATGTGTGTTTACACATCAAAACGTCTTTTGGACTTTGTAGGATTTTTTGTCATAAATATGAACCAGCCTTAAACCGTTATAATAGAAATACCATTCAAGGCAAACAGCATACGTAACCGAACGAAGTACATATGAGACCTTTGGGGAAAGAAAAAGTTTAAACACAGTTTACAAAAACGCAGCAACAGAAACTGAGCGCAATTTTGGAATTAGCGTAACAAACATCACCGGATCAGACATTTCCAATCTTAAAATCTTGCTTGGTAAAGGCCATTTTGGTGAAGTGACCAAAGGTTTGTTAAAAGACAAAAATATTGCCGAAAAAATACCAGTAGCCTTAAAAAAATTGGATTATAAAGCTTGCGATTCCGAAGCTTCAAACCCTGTAAAATCGGCAGAAGAAATTAGGGAAGAAGTAGAACTTGCCTTTTTTACAGAGGCCGATTCTCTCTGTCGACTTCAAACCAGCGATTACAACAACAATGTGGTGAAATTTTTTGGCATATGTTTGGACCATAGAGACGGTCCCTTTTTAGTGATGGAACAAATGAAAATGTCCGTAATGGACTTTCTCAACAGTTGGAGCTCATTTCAAAAAAGTTCAATGTTCAAAGAGGTAGACGCCCTAAAAATTGCAAAAGATGTAGCGTCTGGGCTGGAATTTATTCACTCTAAATGCTATATACACAGAGATGTCAGAGCTACTAACATTTTTCTGACATCATCAAATCCTTTTAAATGGGTAGCTAAAGTTGGAGATTTGGGACTTTGTAAAGATTTGTCCAAATTTGAGAATAAAGAGTTTAGATTGAGTGTTGATAAACTTGCGTTAAAATGGATGGCTCCAGAAGTAATGACGCGACAACTCTATAACTTTAAGTCCGACGTGTGGTCCTTTGGTATGTTTTGTTACGAGTTGGCGACAGTTGGAAAATCACCATATGAAAAAATTTCCAAAGAAAAAATTCTTTTGCACGTGGGTCATTTTGGTCATCTTCCGCAGCAACCTGCGAATTTCGCAAAACTTTGGTTATCAATAATAAAACCTTGTTTGACATATGAGATGGAAAAACGTCCATCTATTCATGAAGTGTTAAATTTGCTAAACGCTCTTTTCGAAACCCTCACTGTTGAATCAGTCAATTCGACACAAATACAGACTGACGAAACGGCAAATGAGCAACTATCAACAGCGAATAATAACGCAAAACAATATAATGATAATAATACAGAAAAATACTTTGGAAACATGCCAATTACACCTGGTAGCCAACAAGTAGCCTATTCAGTTACAGTTGGTTTAGCGTGTGACAGAAAACCAGACAAAATCCAAATTCTGAAACAAACCAAACCAGCAACAAATAAAAACGTAAAATCGATAAAATCAGACCCAAGTACGTTTGAAGGCTACAGTACTACACTTCCAAAACGTCAAAAACTTAAATCAACATCTGACTATGGAAGCGGCAGTGAAGGATCGGTTGCCTATTCACAAGTGTCTGATGAGGAATAATAAAATTATTTCAATTAAATGTTTATGATGTCTAGTTCTTATATGGGTCATTATACGAGTAAAAATTTATGTTTATTTTTTATGATGTTTTATTTCTTTTATATGAGTAAAAATTATGTTTATTTTTTATGATGTTTTATTTCTTTTATGGGTTCTTATGCAAGTAAAAATAAAAGACTTAACCCGTTCCCGTAATGGCTTTTTTCCCCAATACAACCGTGAAACCTTTAAATGACAAAGGTGAAAACTTCGTCTAACGGTGGTGCTATTTTTATATGACCAATGTCATAAGTAAACCTTACCGCGGTAAACTCTACAACCTAAGTTGTACTTCCGTCATACATAATGTTTTGTGCGCGAATAGTGCCCAGTGAGCGAGCATATTAAAATGGTTAATGCTTGAACGTTAGTTAATGTACGGTAGCAGTATGCAAATTTTTGCAAAATAAAATATCCTACGGAAACCACTGTATCCGTGAGAAAAATCTGCATATTGCTACCGTACAGCTTTAACCATTTCAATTTGCTCGCTCACTGGACTCTACTTGCACGAAAAATTTATGTATGACGGAAGTACGACAGGTCATACAAAGGTTTCACGGTGGTAACCGAGGAAAAGGCAATCACGGGAAGGGTTTAAATATAGGTAGCCTTTTTTCTTGCAAAAATATACATAGTTCATGTAGATATGTTCCATAGGTTTTTATTGGAAAGTCTCCTAACTGCTTGCTTGTGGGGCTTATAAAATTTTGGAAAAAACAAATAAAGTACCAATCAAATTAAAAAACCAGACTGGTTTTTAAAGTACTCATATATATGTGTTAATACACGCTGCGTTTAAAAATCTCTTTGAGTACTTGACGTTAAATCATTTCAGTGAAATTGTAAACAACCAGTTTGATTTCTATGCAAGATTCGATACCAGTTTCCTATAAGTAAAAAAAAAGGGAAAGACATTGAAGTTATTTGTAAAACTTTTTTATTAAAGAAGTAAACAAATTAAACCAATATGAGTCTAAGCCATATGTACTATATTTGAGTTTATATAATTGATATCCACAAATTTTAATAACAGATTGGCTTTGATGTTGCGTTTTTTGGATAACACCCAACTCTCCCTGCTTAGTTAAGTTTTCGAGCTTAGGTGGAATATGTAGTCTAGTAAAAAATGAAGACTAATTGAACAAAAACACATTTGGAAAAATCAGACTTACTTTACCATAGTTAAATGACCAGTTTTTATAGTAAACTAAAAGGTTTTTATGCTTAGAAAGCAATTTTGAAAATTAAAAAAAAAATTGCTGATTGTCGAAGAAAATTTTGGTATTCTTTTAACAATAGGATTTTTTTATACAAAATTATAAAAAACCTTTATTTTATTTAGAAAATAAGTACTTTTAAATAACAAAATGAGCAGCAAAAATTAGAGGGAAACAGAAAAACCCGAGACTTAAAACATGAAAAAAAATAGTAAAAAGAGCCAACATAAAATTAATAAATTAATAGATTAATACACCACGTGAAGTGCTAAAATAAACAAAAAAATATAATTTAATTAAAAAATACAATTCGCTTTTATTAATCAGCTAGACGTATGTTTTAAACAAACTCCTTAAAAAAAGAGAACAGGAGTTCGTCGGGAGGCGAATTCGCGTCTTTCAATGGGACATACCATGACAAACACAAATGCATACATCATAACTATAAAAAATACACGAAGAAAATTAATTTTTTTGAAAACATCTATAAAAAATACTACAAACATATACGCATATATATATATATATATATATATATTATATATATATATATATATATATATATATATATATATATATATATATATATATATATATATATATATATATATATATATAATACAAAACACCCGTTGTAGGTATCCTGATCTGCCAATCGGTTTGCCCTCAAACACGAAGAGAAAGCGTTTGATCCTTCGATCCTTGATCGGCTGAAGCACCTAATAACAAAAAAAAATTTAAAGTCTTAAAGTCGCACAAATTCGAATTTTCAGCAAACTTTTTTGTTTAAAAATAAGGTTTTCACCATTTTTTGGTGTTTACTTTTATTAAAAATATAATTATAAAAAACTTAAACTAAATTAGCAAATTTTTTTAAAATAAAAGCTCAAAGATAATTTTTACTGGAATTTCTATTTATACCTAGCACTTTTACTGGTATTCATAAAATTTTGGACCGGGTTTATACGAACTGGGTCCGTAACTTTTGGCAAGAAAACTCTGGACTGGGTGGTACACCTTTTAGACTGTGCCCAGTATTTAATATCGTTAATTTTCGACACGTATTAATTGATTTCTTAAGCAAATTTTGTTCGAAAACTTTTTCCAACTTAAATACAAACAGTTCGTACCGATTTCTTGTGAAAAAATTTAAGTTTGGTGTCTTTTGGGCTGTATAAAAATATTAAACTCGCTAAAAAAAGTGGACTGACTCCGCAGGGTTTTCCTACCAAAACAAGCGGACCCAGTCCAAATAGAGCCTACCTGAAATTTATGAATACCAGTGTAGTTTCGGCAATAAATTTAAAAATGCTAAAATAAAAACAAGAAATCAACTTGAATTTTTTTTATTGAAAAAAAAATGTATTAACATCACTAAATTTTGAAACAGTTTCAATAACATATAAAAATAAAAGTAAGAATATAATATATATAATCCAAACAAATGTCCAGTTGTACGATTTACTTTCATAGAAAAACTCAGAAAAATTCGGCCGGGGCCGGGGACGGGGTAGAGAAAATTGCGTTTGCCGGGGCCGGGGCCGATGTAGAAAAAAAATGCCGGGGCAAGCCGGGACCGGGGCCGGGGCCCCGGTCGATCACTAGTCAGTTGTATATATGTTCGTTAAAAAACCGGCAAAATTAACACCCGTGTTTTGGCTGTGCTTTACGGTATAAGCTTGCTAATTGTAAATCCCATTTACCGCGACCGCACAAATTTCAAAACAAAAAAACAACCAATGGATTTTCCGTTACAAGTTATATCTGTGCTCCGAATTTCAAGTCATATATATTTTATTTGGCCGAGTTATATTTGTTTTAAATGATATTTGCATATACGTTATGAACAACCGCACAATTTGTCAAATTACAAAATCGTTATTATCAATCGATTCTCCGTTGTTAGCTGTATCTATGTTTCAATTTTCAAGTCATATAAATTTTGATTCGGCTGAGTTATAATTGTTTTAAATAAAATTTGCATATACGTCATGATCGACCGCACAATTTTTCAGATCACAAAATTGTGATTATCAATCGATTCTCCGTTGTCAGTTGTATCTATGTTCCGAATTTCAAATCATATAGATTTTATTCAGCCAATACACTGTATATGTGACAAAAATGTGCATATTGCCACCGTACAGCTTTAACCATTTCAATTCGCTCGCTCACTGGGCACTACTCGCGCAAAAAATTAGGTATGACGGAAGTATGGCATGGTCGCACGAACGTTTCACGGTTGTAGCCGAGGAAAAGACGGTTACGGGAACGGGTTAATACAATCAAAAATATAAATATGAGAAAACACCTACAAAAAAAAAACAACAGAGAAGGCCCCCTAATGAGCCCCCCCAAAAAAACACCCCCCCCCTAATACACAAACCACCATAATACTCGACAAAAGAAGGGGGAGAACTAAATAACCACCCAAAACACTCACATCACTAACCCAGGTACGACGCAGCATGCGACCTGCACACCACAAAACACAGCCAAAAAAAACAAAAAACATAAACACCCGAAGACGCACAACCCAAAAGAAAGAACGAACCAAAAAGCCCACCACCACAAAGAACGATACAATTTTGTTTCTTTCCTAAACCGTCAATCTTTTTAGGAAATAGGCGAGAAAATAAACGGAGAGGTCAAAAAAATAGAAATTTGCATGAAAAATATGATTATTTTTTGGGACGGCAGTTTGAAAAACAAAAAAGGTTGCCTTAACAATACATTAAGCATAATACTCACAAACCTAAGTTGACTAGATACAGTCTTATCTAGTGGAAGTATTGCAACAATGGATTAACTAAACAGTAAAATATATTAATTAACAAGAATACATAAAAATTAATTAATAAAGAAAAGAAGAATGAGAAATGAAGAACAAATTATGCGGGATATGTGTGGATACAACCTAAATGCATACGTGTATGCATATGAATATGCATACGTATGCATATGTTGTGCATACGTATGCAAATTACGTATGCATACGTATGCAATATGCATACTATGCATTTTTCCGCAAAGTATATGCATACGTATGCATTTTTTTGTCATTTTTTTGCATACGTGTGCAATTTTTTTCTAAAATTTATGCATATTTATGCATAAAAGTTGCAAAATATGCATACGTATGCATATTTTACCAAAAAAACAAAAAAATTTTTAATTTCAAAAATATGCATACGTATGCATATTTTGCAACTTATAATGCATACGTATGCATTTTCCGCAAAGTATATGCATACGTATGCATTTTTTTGCAACTTTTATGCATACGTATGCAAAAATTTCAGAAAAAATGCATACGTATGCATAGACTTTGCGGAAAAATGCATACATAAGCTTATCGTTACAAAAAAAATATGCATACGTATGCATAAATTCATATGCATGCGTATGCATTTGAGTTGGATCCACACATATCCCGTAAAAATTGTTTTTCATTTCTCATTCTTCTTTTTTTATTAATTAATTTTTATGTTTTCTTGTTATTTACCAAAAAACAATTAAGGTATGTTTACACGGAAGTGGTAGCTGACAAGTAGCGCACCGCACAGATCGTTCACACCGCAGCAACAATGACGGTGTAATGATGTCAATTTGCGTGGGACGCGTCACTGGTACGGGGTCTTTAGAGCCACAAAAAGGAACTTGGAGCCATCGGAAATTGGTGGGAATTTTAAACTACGAATAATGG